>ML792927.1:91712-104281 GCA_009831015.1 Picea engelmannii
GAAGGCAATGTTATGAACATAATATATAATAATAAGTATAAATACATCATAAATAGTTAATGAATAATAATGAAGAGACACCTTCCCAGTGAAAGGTCACGTCTCTTCACGGAAGGGCACCCCTGCGTGGGTATATAAGGCCCTCATTCTTATTGTATCTCATCATCTCATATTCATATACATTATTATTTAATATATTATCCTTTATGGATTATAACCTGTTGTCCTACCTACATTGGGTATTTACATGGTGAACTGGTTTGGTTCACCACATTTTCTCTAAATGATTAAGTAACTGAGTAAATTGACTGGTTCCTTATATGGAGTCGAAATTGAATAGATCAAAGCAACCAGGGAAAACAGGGAAAACAGGGAAAACAAAATTATTTGATTCCTACTAAATTTTCTAATAAGTATGCAATAAGAACAAGTAAGAATCTCCGAACTGTAGAATTTCTTACACACTTGAACATGAGTATGGTCGCCAAAAGAGTATTTGATATATCTTTATTGCCAAGGGTTGTAGAATGAACATGTTTGTAGACAGATAGGAACACACTAGTCACTTTCAAAGATTCTGGGGAAGTCAAGATGCTTCAACTTCTCCACATCACATAGAATCAGAAACAATCACAACAATCACTGCAGTGTCATTCATCCCGTACTTGTGGTCTACTGCTAACTCTCAATCACAACTCTCTAGGAGAATAATGAAGCAAAGAGGGAGAAAAGAAAGCATTGCTAAGTCCTCCATTGCATGTACAATGTTCTATAGAGAGAGAGAAGCAAGATTAGAGATGGATCAATCATAGGGATCTAAATCTCGAGTAAAATCAAGAATAGAAGAAGCTCCTCTAATAATAAACTCCGAGAGTCCTGTAATGCTCCTTTACTATTGAGATGTAAATATTTTTCTGTATATATAAGAAGTATCTTTTACAATTTAAAAAATAAACTCCAAGAGTCCTCAAGAATTCATCGTCTTAAATTAGAATTTATGATAAAAGTAAACTAAGGTCATCTCCGAAAATAAGCTCCCAGGTGGAGTGCTACACCCTTGAGCCAAAAATAAGTCCATGGACATTCTAAAATTAGACATTGAAGCCTCCAAGAAAATTCAAGCTCCATCCACTAGCCAACAGAAATCTCTAGGCTCAAAATAGCAAGTGTGAAGTAACCATAAATAGGGAAAGTCAACTCTAATAATTCAAGAAGCTTCCTCCACTAATTAGAATTATTCTCCACCACTCAATTCCTTTATAATAAATCAATCTAATAATTAAAGGAATGTATGGCTACGAGTGAAGTAACCATAAATAAGAAGTGCATTCCAACTCATCAACCACCAAAAACCTTCTAGAACATTCTAGAAAGCTCTGAACCCTACAAAATTGGCCAAAATCAATATTTTTTGGAATGGTGTGAAATTCAACCCCAATGTTGTATCCTATATGGGTCACCAAAAATATAACCATGTCCCAAAAAAAGTTAACACCCTAATTTTGACCAAAAGTTCATGGTCTCAAAGTCTCTAATCTAGTAAGCAAGATGGGAGTTTGGTAATATACTAATGAAATAGAGCCACAATGATCGTTATCCAAGTTCTGTTGGATGTCAGTTATTAATAGAGAAAGAAAAGACTGTTTAGAGATGTCTTATGATTCTAGAAAGCTTTTTGTATAAAATGCAGATGCATGGGGAAGGCCTTGTATGGAGGGATTAAAGATGGAGAAGTGAGAAGCTTATTTATATCGATGAGAAAAAGGATCTTTATGAGTTGGTTGGGAACTCCTTTGATATAGGTACCTGCTTAAATAAAAGGTGGGGACTTGGAGATTCAGTGGAGTGATGGTTGAGGTGTAAGTACTTTTGGAATGGTCGTGCCTTCTTTAAAGATAAAGTTTGGGGGTGGTTACTCCATCATGGATTTTCTATCAAGAGTAGGTTGCACAAAGTTGGCATTACTAATTCAGCTTGTTTGTGATTGTGTGATAAGGATGAGATAGTTCAACATATTTTTTGGAAACGTTAGCATGCTAGATTTTTTGGGGTACGGTTTCAGGCTGAATTTCATTTCCTTTTTGTAGCTCCACTTTCATGGAAGGGGCCTCTATTGGGGGACACATGGATGGTCAGGGACAACTGTGAAATACTTTGGCTTTCAATTGGCTTTCTGTAGAATCATTGTTGTAAAGTTATAGTCAATGAGGTAACTATTTGCTCCACTTTCATGGAAGGGGCCTCTATTGGGGGACACATGGATGGTCAGGGACAACTGTGAATTACTTTGGCTTTCAATTGGCTTTCTGTAGAATCATTGTTGTAAAGTTATAGTCAATGAGGTAACTATTCCCCTTATTCTTAGGGTTTTTTGGAGATTTAAGTAAGGGTTGGCTCTGCTCCTGAGAGTTTACCTCAGTGAATTTTGTTGTGATGTTGAATCCTTCCTTGGGGGGGCTTGGGCTCATACGTTGTCTCATACATTGTCCTTTTTAGCATTTGTAGACTGGAACTTTCCTGGCAGCCCTATTGTATGCATGATGTAACGGCCTTGAACCTTGATGTACTTATTTGTTCTCTGAAGTAATATATGACACATTTAAAAAAAAGATGTTGTTTTGTGCTTGAAATCATACATGTATGCATGTAGACTACTTCTTAATGTACTTCCCGCATTGAGACTGCTTCTTACTGTACTTTATCATTGAAAACTGGTTATTATTTGAATCTCTAACACAAGTTATTATTCACTTGGCAGGATGTACCACACCATGTATCTGATTCATCACAGCTGGTTCCACAACACAACTACAAGCTTGATGCCCATGCCTTGAACAGTCGACATCCCGGAGAGGTGTGTTTTCAGGCTTGTCTAAAAGTAGGCTTCTAGTAGATGATTTCATGACCAAGTGAATGTGTACAATGCCGGATGACTGATGGAGAAAAATGTACAACAAACTATAGCAATTATCAGTTTTATACTTGTCTTTATGATTAGTCTATCTGGGCCCCATCGCGATGAAAATTAGAAAAGAAAAATCTATTTTGATTTCCTTTTGTATTTAAATTTAAAAAGTTGTCCAAGGAGCTTAGAAATTGTGTTTTCCTTCATTAAAGTTTCATCATTTTACATAGTTTCTATTGAACAATTTATTATCTTAAGCATTTTCGAATTATTATTTCATTTTATGATGGGTTTTAAAGAAGTTACATATGCGAAAATCTGCCTTATCTGGGGTGGTGCTACAGACATCGGAGTGTTGTGTTCCATGATATTAATGAGTGCAGGGGATAGGGGCAATTTGTGGGATTTGGAGCCTTGCGATTTGTATATCTGAGGAGCTCAATATTGTGGTTTCCAAGCCGGTCAATCCAAAAAACTGGAACTGGTAAAAAATTGGAAACAAAAACTGATTGGCCAAAAAATACATAAAATATTCAAATTTTGATTGAAAAAATATATATTAAAGTACATCCATGTGAATCCAAACCATTAGACACAAGTAACAAAGTTTTCTCATGTATATAGAAAATAAGGATGCATATAACTTAAATAGCACAGAGTGCAAATTTAAATCCATATCTGAAGTTCTGAACCAAAATACATAAACAAAGAGATTCTAAATGGCCTCTAGAGTCCAAAAATAAGCATCACATTAAGTTTCAACTATTAATGACTAGACTCTAGTTCTAAAATCTAATCATCTAAAAGAATCCTCTGAAGATTCCTCATCCTCTTGGCTTTGTCTGCTTGGAAGCCATTGAGACAACCTTTCATCTTGACTCTTAGTTCATTGGAGGCTTCTTTGCAAGGTTTTATATTCCTTCCTATATGTTCTAAGTGTTGTTTCAACCTGTGGATACCCCCCCACACTGATTTGCTTTTGACAAGGGTTGCATAGAATTTTACCCCCATCCAATTGGCAATGCTTGCATAGTTACATAGAATCTTACCCCCATCCAATGCATGCAGGATCACCAAAGTTGTCAAGAAATCTCCAATGCCCTAGGGAAGAATATCATGCAAGCACCCAATTGAGGTCAAGAAACCACTAAGCAAGCCATCTCCGATGTGCAAATCCATCACAGACCATCTCCCATGTGTAAATCCATCACGGACCACCCAAGGGCTGATCATACACCATGTACCTCAAATCTCATGAAGCACCCCCAAACATGGTGTAAACACTTTTGGAGTAACCCTGAAAGCTAACAGACACTCAAAAATTTCAAAGCAATCAGGTGAAGGGTGTGAGACAAATGGAGAGGGTGGGCGGCTCATTTAATAAAATGGGAGTGGTTTAGAATGAGGTTTAAGGTTTGTGGTTTTTTATGTTATTTTTTCTTTCATTTTTTAAAAGTAATTTAAGTGGGTCCCTTGTGCCTCTGTATGACACTGTACATAATTGCTCAGTTCCATACATAACCGACCATTTTCAGTTGAAACTTGAAACCACCGGACCTGCCTGGAATGTCCCGTAATCTGTTCGACTGGCCGGTTCCAGGCCGGTTCTGATAATTTTGGTTTCTAGTGAACAATTTCTTGTCTTAAGCATTGGTCTCTATATAGTATATACTATCCAACTGTCGTCTGGGATGTTGGGCAGTAGCAACCATCAACACAACACCTTGCTTGTCAATGCTTAATTATAAAATATAACAAGAGATTACTTCATAACTTTACATTAAACTCGTTAAAATTTCAATGCCCTTGATATTAGTAATTACAGTAAGACTTTTTAATGGATTTAAATTCTTTATCTGTACTTTGTTTTGTGCCTAAGAGTTGCCTTTGAGACTCCCACATTACTGTTATTACTTGTACTCTCTAGTCCCAATAACCTATTTTTGGTCAGCTGTGGACATTATTTAGCGCCGTCTGTCCTTTGAAATTGAAGCTGAACTTCATCATTCACACAAAAATATTGTTTTGGTCAAAGTATTATATTTCTGAGGGAAGTCATAGCGTATTTTTCTTCCTTATCAGGTTCTGGTTGAACTTACCAATTTTTATTGTAACTGCATATTTTATTTGATACATTTCATATCATTAAACTTCTACAGGTTTGAAGACATTGTAATACCAAGTCACGTCTAGCTAATACATACTTTCTGAATTAATTTAATGACTGTGTTCTAGAGGCAGTACATTTCAACATTAGATGTTCACCATGGATACCTGAAAGACAGCTTGGATTAAAAGATCAGTGATAGTTTCTGTTAGACCTTAGTTGGTCGTTTCATTGGGAATTTGTGTTTGAACTTGTTAAGTTGTTGATATAAACCGTTATGTTGAAATTGGACTGCAGGTGGTACTGAAGTTCATAGAATTTTTTTTCTGCTTGTGTTTCAAATATTTGGAATTTACATTGTGTTTTCTTTTTCTTTGGTTTGAACTGTTCTATTGAAAGTAGTGGCAGAGAGTGCCATAGTGCATACAAACAACTTTACTGCTTGCTTTTCTCAAGAATTCAAATTATTTAATTATGCTATCTGCATTCTGGCCATCAAATGTTATGATGTATTGAAGTAATATTATGGTTCATGAATGATGACTTTGTTAGACAGTACAAATGTTAACTGGTTATAGATGCCGTTGATCGTCAATGTTGCTGATGCTAAATAGTCACTACAGACTATCTGACTTTTTTTAACCTTCATCAGTGTTAAGTCATTAAATTGCTTTCTTCTATGAGCATGCTCCATAATATAGTTAAAGTGCTGCTTTTGATTGTTTGACAGGTAGAATGCAGGGAGTTCCGAGAATCCATTCTAGGAGTTATGCCACACCGCTGGGTAAATTATATAAAGCTTACTTCTTTAACTGTTTTTATTTATTGAGAAAAATATATCTCAAGATTGGATGTGTTCAGATATTTTTGTTCCTTTATCCACCTCCAATATCCAAAACTTGTGAAATTTTCAGGAAAGAAGGGAGGATACTCTACTTGAGCTGGCACATTTCAGAAAGCACAAAAGGAAATCCCTGAAGAAGATGCCTGGAAAGAGATCATCATCTACAGTTAACAAGCCAGAGGACAAACATGTTTTTGGGAAGGATACAACCAAAAAAATTACCAATGCTATTGGCAAGGTAGCAGAGTATGCTGCATCTGGCAAAACAAAGAAGGTATCATCTTCCGTTAATGCATTGGTTAGTATATTGGTTGACATGTTAATGTTAAGGTAGCCTTCTATATGATTGTCTGTCTTAAAGAAGTTAGATTTTGATAGATTTTGAAAGATTACTTATTCTTTCTTAGTTGGTCCATTCATAATAATACATTCCTAGTCAAGATGTATGGTTCGTTACCCACCTTTTGGCATGGATTTATTATGTGGAGGCATTTTTTATTGCTTAAACACTGTCATTATCTCATTGAGGGATGCGTCCTTCGAATCTCCAATGAGATCAAATTTACTTACATGTGAGGTTTCTCTACCCATGGAAAACTTTTGAGAACTTCAGATGAGTTATAGCATTTGGTTGGCCAGTGTGTGGAATCAAATTTCAAGCAAGATGGATTCTATGGTACCCACTATGTTATGGTGAATTTGTCATAGGTGGCATCCTTCTAAGCCTCCTTTTGTCATCTTTGTTAGATTTTCATTAGTTTCGTTAACATTAGTTTTACCATAGCATTTTTATCTTCTTTTAACATTCAATAATCATATACTGAAATATATAAGCAACAGGTAAACAAGCACAAGAAGATACAAAGATTTATCCTGGGAAAACCCCAAACTAGGGGAAAAACCCAACCAACTTTTCTTAGAGAGAATATTCCAATATAACCATGAACAAGCTCTAATCACAAGAGCAAACCAACAATGAAGAACCTTGATAACAAATACTTATCTCTTCTTCTTGTCAAACCCTAGTGAGGGTAGACAACTGATCAACACCATAGAATTGGCACCAAGATAGCATGCCACAGAGTTGGCACCAAGATAGGCGCATCACTAGAACTGGCACCAAAGAGCTGACACCACAGATAACTGGTAACTGCAACTGCCACTGCTACTGCAACTGATAACTGGCACAAACCAACTGAGCAATACCACACAACCTTAGCGCAACTCCTCCAGAGGTAGTGCACAAGAGAAATCACCAAGAGCCACCAAGAATATCCTTCCCCAAGTGCGGTGCACTCTCCAAGAGAACCATAAACTAGAAATAACAAAACTGCTGCAACTGCAGCTGAAATTGCCTAGTGCGCACTGCAGAAGGAGAACTGTGTGACTGTACAAATGAACTGACCCAGACTTGTATTTATACTAATCTAGGCACCTGTCTGGGGCCGACTTCTTATTCTAGGTCTTCAAATTTATTTTATTATTTCTGTGGGCCGACATCTCTTCCTGGAAATTATATTTCCACTTTATTATTATTTCCTGTGGGCCGACTTCTCTTCTGTGGTCTTCTATTTCACTTTATTCTTTTCCGGTGTGTTCTTCAACTGTTCAATGGTCTTCCTTTGACTTCCTAGAATCTCCTTCTTCTCTAAGAAAAGTTGTCTAGGAGGGAATACCTCCCGCAGCTATCAAAACATCAACAATCTCTAGGTTGAATGTAGTCTTGTGATTATATCTCCCATATCTAAGCTTCTATTAACATTGAAGGTATTATTTTTAGTGGTTTCTTTCTATTTTAGGTAAATGTCAAGACTCAAGAGTTTATCATAAAACATGCTGCTCGTATCCCATGTGCAGTTTTTCTATCGTCACCATTGGATCAGTTCACAATTGTTTCTAGCCGAAGTTACCTCTAGCCTTGGGGATCAAGTGCCACATTTCGTGCTTTGGATACCAGTACGATTCTGAAGATTTGAAAGATTGAGTGCTGAAGTACTTCTATCACCTTTGATGTACCACCTCTTTATAGAATAAAAAAAATAATGTGATTTACTGAAGTGGCTGGCCTTATCTGTTACTTGGGAGTGTTTTGGAGGTAGATGTAGGGAATTAGGATGTACAGATGGTGTAGAGATAAGATAAAATAATTTTATTAATATCCATAAATGACTAAGTAATATGTCAATAGGACTAGAGATTACAGTCAGTGGCTATTAAACAATAGAAATAATCTAAAATAAATATTTCAATAATAAGGTGGAGAGAAAATTTTACAACTCAAGAATTTTGTATAATTTTTCAAAAACTGTTGATGTGAAGTTTGCATATGGGCTAGCTACCATTCACTAGGGTCCCTGGGTAACCAGTGGCGGCACTGACTAGTTTTTGTATAAGGGCCAGTTGGGTATGTGACATATCTTCAATGTACCAAGGGCTTCATCTCTAGAACCCTTCATTGATGCTCCACCGGGTTACTTCACTCTCATTTTGATGTCGAAGGAAGAAATCACCTAGACAACTGACCATATTAAACATAACCATACCTAGAGATGTGCCTCATAGGCAACCAATCAACAATACACCCCCTTTCTTCTTTTTTCACGGGGAAAACATTTTGTTTACTCTTTTAGGGGTAAACTCTCTATACGGTTTCATATAAACTGATCAAACTATGTGATAACTGTAATATACATAATAATACACACATATATAAAATAATAGATAAACGTAAGTCAACTCTTTCCCCAAAAGACACAATTATTCATATGTGACTTCTTTAAACGAGTATTTATATAGTCACATGCCCCCATTGTAAAATCATCACATTCATTCATATATCAAATATTTGTTATTTCAAAGTCATATATTTGCATATATCAATGTAAGTGTGTAATAGGTGGTATCTGAGCACAATATTGGGCTGTCTCTGCGGTCAAATAGGTGACAACTGCAAGGCATTGGCATTCATGGCACATGGTTTGAAATTTAGGGAAAAATATTTTATTTTTATTTTAGCCTTTTGCAGCCTTCACAGGGTTAGGGCCTCCACGACAAACCACACTCCTTTGTGACAGGCGACAAAACCCCATGATAGGGCCACAAAATCACATTGAGTGCATGCCTTAGGGAGCCTAGCTATAGAGCCACAGAGCACTCTGGAAACCGTAAATTGAACCATAGAAATCCATGCCACAGAAATACACAAAGATCTCAAAATGTTTTTGTTTTGGTATTAATATAAATTTTCAAGACAAACCAATGTGACCCATTAAAAATAGATCCAGTGAACGAATTAGGCAGTGGGAATGCTTAAGGATGTTCAGTCCTATTGGTTGGAACCCCTTAAAATTCTATGTGGGGGAGTTCCTGTGGAAATTTCAAGAATCTGCCTTTTATTAGAAATTCAGAAATTTCTTCTCAACCTTGAGGTTTCCCGAATCTGTTTTCTGTGAACTTTCAGCCTTAGGGGGCTTAATCTGAAATATTAAATCACAGCAACAAATACCTCACTACTCGACCCAATTCACAATGCAGCCCAAGAAAATAAGTACCAATCGAGTGTACTTGAATACCACAAAGCTTCAGCTCTTAGGGCACAATTTCCAAGCATATAACAGCTATGAAAATGACTTATTACAGCAGTATATCTTCTCCTTTATATTCTAGATCTGTGTTTAATCACTTAACAAATTCTGTTCAATGTTATGTCCTATGTTACCGGATCCGGCCCCTCTAGATGCTGGATCCACGGCTCCGCGTTTCGGAACCGGATCCGGATCCAGATCTGCCCAGAAATGGCTAGGATCCGCCAACAAGACGTTTCCATTTGCATCAGAAACGGATCCTGCCTTTTGGAAACACATCCCGGTTTCTGTCGACCCCACACACGCGGATCCCAAAGGGTTTTCAGCGTAATTTATACCATTAAATTATTAATGCATTGTGTTTGCTTTTAAACAATTAAATTATTAATGCTTAAATTATTTATACATTTAACATTTAAGCAAACAGTGAAATACCTCTCCAACTCAATCTTAGTTTCAAGTTTTAACAGTTTAAGGTTGTGAGGCCAGAACGTTAAGTCTGTCAGTTTGTCTTTCTAATGTAGCAAGTTAGTTTGGCTATAGGCACTCAATTTAGTATTTACTATTATCCTTTTTATATGATATTATGAGATGATGCATCATGATTTCAGTCTACAGATTTACAAATGATTTAATGATTTCAGTTCTAATGTTGTGATTCATGAATGGTTTTGATTCTTAACTTTGAATATATATTTTAAAAATTTTAAAATATTATTATATTTTTTGTACGTGGCGTTTCCCCGCCGTATCTAGATCTTGGCTTTTCAAAAATCTGGTGGATCCGTATCTGGATCTGGATCCGTATCCGTTTCCTGGTAACTTAGGTTATGTCAAATCAATATGCCTAATCGACACTAGAATCTACTCAATCAAGAAGATAACATAAGCTGAAATTCAAATTTGCAAGCACACAAAGTTTGGACAGCTGGAACACTTAATATATATAGAAGATGAAGTGCATGTACATACCAACAACACAATACAAGCTGTTACAAGTCAAGCTCTCCAAATCCTAGCTAGAGAAATAATAAGAAAACCCTAGCCACCAGCTCTTCCTATCTAGGAATCAGTCGCAACCTATGTGGCAGGAAACGTCCCCACAGCCTGTGTACCAGTATCTGAAACTGCTGGGAACGCCACCATCTGTACAGTACAGTGTTTCCCAAGGGAAACGCCATACAGTATAAATGGTTGCATTTCTGGGCCGTTTAGGCGCAAATCTGAGCTGTTTTGGTGTCTTTTTTTGGAAATTTCCTGTCTAATGATGAACTACAGGCTGCAAACCAAATCTGCTATCACTATGCTCCATCTTTGAATCAGCCAGAAATATTTTAATGCTGCTGTTTTTTATGTTTTAGGATGAAGACTGCTGATCTGGAAATCATTAATGTGCCCTTACCTTCTTCGTAGATACTAGTTCCAAAATCTGCACTTTCCACTCCATTTGACTAACAACTATTGGAACCTTTTACCACTGGCCAATATAGTTCTGAAACTGATATTTTCTGTGAGTTTGATTTATATGCTAGGAATCTTCCTTCCATTTTTAATCATATCTTAAAATCATGAATAATAAGCAGGGCCGACCTTCTAATTAAATGATGTGCTGGCAGCTTCTTTATAGTCAAAGACATGAAGAATTGTAGATTAGAAGTCTATTTGTTTGGCATTTAATATTGCCCCTTGCACCGTAACCTTATGCTGCCATTGGTCCACAAAATTTCTGAGTTGTCTGTAGAAATGAATCTGTTGAGGTGCGAACAGGATGCTTGTTGTGCAGCCCCTTGTTTTAAAAACCGGTGAACCGGAACCGGAACCAGCCGGTTTTACCGGTTTGATGGTCGACCGGTTCAAACCGGCCAATAAACCGAACCGGTCGGCCGGTTTGGTCCCTAAAACCTAAAACCCCTTAAAACCTAAGTAACAGAGAAGTACTTGGCTCATGTTTTCTCATGCAAGTTGGAGTTATAAGGTGTTTTGGTGTGCAATTGAGGGTTATTTTGCCTCACTAATGCTATTTAAAGAGGTCCCCACCCCTCCATTTCACCCAACCTAGTAATTAATGGTAATGTTAAATTCTTAAAGTAAAAGTGACATTCTCCTTTATCTTTCATTTTCATATGAAAATGAAAGATAAAGGAGAATGTCACTTTTACCTAAATTTTTAACATTACCATTAATTGTTTCAGGATGTTTGAGAGTGGTTCCAACCTCATTGGACTTCATATGGAGAAAGTAGAATTTTAGGTCCCATTCAAAATTCAACAGACTTAACAGTTTTCAGGATTTCAAGATTGGCAAGATTGCAATGTTTCCACTAGATTCTATCATGTATGAGGGTGTGGAACTGACATTTAATCAAGAGAACCAAGCCCTTTATGTACCTCGATGTTGGTGGCATTGATTGTTGAACTCTTTTGTCACACCCCAGTAAAAATGTACCCTTCACTCAAGTATAAACTCTTCTATTGAACTCTTTTCTTTGTCATCGTGTCAGGTGACTTAGTAGTGTGTGTGCACACCAACCTCCATCTTATATACAGGCAGAGAGAAGAGTGGTTGAAGGGAAAGACAAAGATGTGGGATGTGTTTTCTGATGATATGGGTTTGAACAACAGTGTTGAGTTGGCATTAGCTAACTTGGATCTTAATGAACTAGTGCTAGAGCCGATCACTTTTGATGATGGTGATCCTCTTGAGGAGTCATCCTCCAGAGTCCACATCAACAAATGCATAGATTGCATTGGATATAGAGGAGGAGGATGGAGGAGAGAACAGTGGTAGTGATGCCAATCTTGATGATTATGACATGGAGGACTACTGACAGTCACGATTTATGAGCTATGAGATTCTTCCATCTACGGTTCTAGTATCTACCCTATGGCTATTTTGTATTTGTCATTGGCATTCCCGCCTATAGTATCAGTGACTCTAACTTAGTATGTTATTTGATGTTGTAGAGGCCATTTAGAGCCTCCTTGATTATGTAATTATGTTCCGATCTCTAGATATGTATTGCACTTGGTGTCGTTTTGATATATTCATGAGCATACTTTGGATATGTTGTCTCTAATTGTCTCTAATGCTTTGGAAACATGATTTAAAATCTTAAAAATATATTTTTTT
>ML792927.1:149227-169758 GCA_009831015.1 Picea engelmannii
AAATATTCCCTTCTTTCCTGAAGGATCCAACTTAGTTCTCTTTTCTTTTGGAATGTGTACAAATACTGGACAACCAAATATTTTGAGATGGCTTACTTCTGGCTTCTTTCCGGTGAACATTTCTTCGGGAGTTTTGAATCCAATTGCACTATGGGATAATCAGTTTTGGACATATACTGTTCATGCTGCTTCAGCCCATAAGTGCATTGGAAGATCTTGATCGTGAATCAGTGTTTTCTGCTTCCATAATCGTTCTATTCTTTCTTTCTGCTCACACCATTTTGTTGAGGATTATAGGGAGTGGTGAGCTCCCTCTTAATCCCGACATCTTTGCAAAAGCTTCCGAATTCATTTGAAGTATACTCTCCTCCATTGTCTGACCTGAGTATCTTGATTTTCCTTTCGGAGAGGTTTTCTACCAAGGCTTTGAATTCCTTGAACTTTCCAAGTACTTCATCTTTTGATTTCAAGAAATAAACCCAAGTCTTACGAGAGTAATCATCAATAAATGATACATAGTTTACATACCCGCTGAGAGAGGTTGATGGCATTGGACCACATACATTTGAGTGGACAAGTTCCAAGATTCCTTTTGTTTTACTGTCGCTCTTTGGGAAAAGATTCTTTATGTTCTTTCCTTGTGCACATCCCTTGCATACACCTTCATGATCAACCTTTAATTCTGGTAAACATGTAACTACCTTGCTTACATATGGTAAGGCTTTGTAGTTGATGTGAGCTAGTCTTCTATGCCAGAGTTCACAAGGACTTTCAATAGAGTGAGTTAAGGCTACATTTGAGTGACCTTTTAATTTGTACAAACCGCCTTCTTCTGTTCCAATAACCACTGCATCTTCTATAGTTTTTTCTTTAGGCCACATAAGAACGTCACCATCCATGAATGCAACCTTGAAACCTTTCTTATCTAAGGCTGAAATAGAAAGTAAGGTATTTGTCAAACCTGGTACATAGAGTACATCCTTCATTCTCATCGGAGTTCCTGAATCAAGTTGTAGGTGGATTCTCCCATTCCTTTGATAGGGTACTGATAATAATCTCCAAGTGAAACTTTCTGGGGGAAGTCCTTTTCTATAAGGCTAGAGAGAATATCTTTCTGACCTGTCATGTGCTTAGACGCACCACTATCTATGAGCCAAGTATCCTCTCCAGGTGTCACAGATCCTAAGAGGGTGGAAAACAAAACAAAATCTTCAATCTCTTCTTTAGTTATCTTCTTGGGTGGCTCATCATCTTCAGTTGCATGGGCATGATGTCTTTTGTTATTTCTCCTCTTGTATTCTTCCCTTCTGGTAGGACAATTCTTAGCAATGTGTCCCATCTTATCACAATGATAACATTGATAGGAGGAGAAATCTTTTCCCTTTCTTTGACCCTTATGATATTCTGGAATCTCTTTGGAGAGTGAGATTCTTTATGAAAGTGGGTCTCCTTTTGAAAATGAGACTTTTTCTTTCCACCCTTAGCATGAGCAGCTAGGGCTTGATCTTCATCTCTTAATAGGATGGCTTCTCTGTTGGCCGCTCTTGCTTCTTCTTGAACACATTCTTTCCATAAATTGTCAAATTATAATTTCTCTTTTCTTGCACAAATAGTTTGGATGAAGGCATCCCAAGGTCTTGTGAGACCATTAAGAGTTGTCATCACGAGTTCATCTTCATCTAAGTTGTCTCCAATCGCCTCTAATTGTTCCTTGAATTGAGGAACTCTAGAGAAATAGTCTTGAATTGTTTCTCCTTTTTTGCATCTTTGTATTCTTGAGTTGGGTTCTCAAGTTCATCTTCCGGTTGATGTTATTTCCTTCATACATTTTGGTTAGGGCATCAAACATATCTTTTGGAGTATTCTTAGAAGACACTTGAGGAATCAAGTGGTCTTTAATGGAATCTGCAATTATTCTTTTAGCCCTAATCATATCCTTCTTGTACTTCTCTTTGGTTTCATCTTCTTCGGGTTCCAGTACATTTTCTTTTATGAATTTTGCAAGATCATTCTCTTCAAGATTGAGTCCGAATGAGTCCAATTCTGTACTTCCATGCACGAAAATTTTCCACACCTTCTAACTTGTCAACAAGCTTGGTGCTTGCAGATATCTTGACCTGGAGCTAGGAAAATGACTAGAAAATGAAAATGCTTAGAAAATGAATCTGAACTTAGTAGGAGATGCGCTGGGCTGAGGCGAGTTTGCTGGAGCTTACTGTTTAAAAAGTTCCAAGTTTTACCCCTTGAAACTTGACCTGCACAATTCTGGGCTGGTACTTCTGGTACTAGTTCTGGTTTCCTGGTTTTCTGGTACTAGTAAAAACTAGGGTTTGACTTTCCGGAGAATCTGGCCACTGACAAAGTTGGCTCAAGCTACCAAAAGATGTGCTAGGGCAAGGCGCACTTCCCAAGATAGTTTTTGGTCAAAAATTCCTCTTCAATAAAAAACCCTAATTTTCTTTTACGACAATAGTGACGTTTTTAGATGCTCAGTGAAAGATGCTCTGAGCTCTGATACCATGTTAAGTTTAAGTGTTGCTATTAGGTTATTTCTAAATTACATGAGCATTCAATGCATTTCCAAAACAACAACATAAAGAGGATCACTGAAAGAAACACAATCACAAGGTACACAACATTTTATACTGGGAAACCCTCATGGGGGAGAAAACCCAGCAAAAAATTCCTCAATAATAGATTACCAATACAATGCCAAGACTAAGACCAAAACACCAAAGATAAACCAAAACTGAGCATGCACCTCTCTTTTCCTTCCTCCTGCAACTGCAACTGCCTTCAAGATATGCACACTAGATGAGTGAGTGTGAGTGTGTATAAGTGAGGCATCATCCTCACCTATAAATACTAGTTGAGGAGGCGCTAGGGTTATGTCTCTTCACTTAGTGGGGCCGACTTCTCCTAGAAGTGGTTAAAACCACTTTATAAGTACTAGGGGCCGACTTTACAAATACCACTATACAAATGCAGTTTGATCAATCCACAAAAGGGGATTTGATCTCATACAAGACCCGACATGATCAATCCGCAAAAGGGGATTTGATCTATAAGATAATAACTCAAAATTAATTAGAATATTCTTCGTAGTTACAATATTTCAACATATGGTTTGTTGAAAACCAACAATGGTCCTAGGGAAATTGAGGTTAGAGGCTAAGTTGTTGCAATCATAGACGAAAAAATCACTAAAAACTCGAGAACATTGCAAAAAATCAAGATTCGAGCTGCAAGATGATAAATCAGCTCTGAAAAATAAAAACAAATGCCAAAGTTGTGAAAAAGGTCAATGTAACCCTGAAATTTGATTTTTGGGGGTCTTTTTCCTGATATTATTTTCTGTTAGAAGCAATAACTAGCGATATTTGATTCTTAAAGTAAAAGTTGACATTCTCCTCTATCCTTCCTTTTCTATCCTTTTACTTGAATTTTTAACATTACTATTAATAATTCTAGGATGTTTTAGAGTGGTTCCAATTTATTCCACCCCAATGTATGAGGTGTATCCTCAAGCTGGAAGATTATTTGATATGTATCTCTTGGGTTTAGTCAAATGTCTAAGAGGTCAGATTGACACTGCAATCGTGTCATTAGGGAAAAATTGAGGTCTAAAATGGGTCTCCCAAGGAAAATAATAAAATAATAGTTAAAATAATAAAATAAGTGTTATGCATTTTCAAAGAGAAAGAAATAAAACTACGTTTTTAAATTTTATTTTCAACTTATCTCCTTATATTTTTTTAATTGTATTTCTTGTTTTTTCATGTGTTTCCAGTTTATCTCACTGTGGGTCTATCAAACATATGCAGAGTTGTTACTTGTTGGATGCAAAATTTAATTCCACATCCAATGAGTGCCTACACTTGAAATTTGAGTAAACCTACAAGGAGCTAAGTCAAAAATATGAATAAAAAAAGTAGTTTTCTTCCTTTCCCTCCAAAAATATTTAGCCTTATGGTTGACATCATTATCTTGAACCCTATTGGTTCTTTTAAAGTTGATTTTGATAGTAAATTTTTTGTCTTGATGCCCATTTTTTACCTCAAAATTTCCCTAATGCTAAGAGAATTGCATGCCTAATATAACTTAAACTATTTAGTGTCCTAGTGATGATATATGATGTGGCTAGTGTTAATCCAGAGGTAATTTGAAATATTACTACATCTTCAAATTTAATCTCAACAGGTAGGGTGATCATAAGTCTCCTTGAGAAAATTGGATTGTTTGTATGGTTAAAGAGAATAATCCCAGAGAATAGAGAATTCATATTAGTATTTTACATTGTTTCTCTATAACTGGCTTGTGCTAGCCACAGTCGTCACACTTGAACACAACCCATTTTTGGTTGAGGGATTGATGGTGATTCGAACCAGAATAGTCAACTAACTACATGAATGCCATTCTGAAGAGTCCATTGACTCTATTGTCTAAGAGAACTAAGTTTGATACTATCCTTAGTGGCACACATTGATATAAATTGCTAACTGCTTTCTTTTCTTTGTCTTTATGCCCTCCCTTCTTTTCTAGAAGAGTAGAAGTAAATTATATTTCTTTTCCCATATCACCAAGAAAATGGTCAATATGAACAGTAGTGAACAAGCTTGTTAAGTCATTGTTTGGAAAAGGAAAGAAACGACTTAATGTTAGAAAGTATGCAGTGAGTTTCTGTTGTGATCGACTATGGGCCCTTGTAAGATCTTCCTTGAAGATCTCACCTGAACAGATGTTGCGGAGCTCAAACACTCCAAAGAGATGGTTACAGTAGTAGGCTAGGCAAGGAAATGGGAAGTCATCAGGCACCTCAGAGAAATCATTCGAGACTCTTTTCCACCCCACTGGGAACCACGATCTCGTGCTTCCAAATGACTGGCCCGATGGGAGAGGCGATAGGGTGTATGCATTTTCATCATTTGTTGGAATGGCAGTGGGTCCTTTTGGTCATTGTCGAGTCTAATATACGATGTTCTTAGGTCGTTAGGCATCCTATTCATCATTGAGATGCATGAGAGCCCTGTTCAACCTCTCCCGAACATCACAAGAATCAAGATACCATCAGTTCTCAGTCTGTAGACAGGAGATGAGGAGCTCGGGTGGTATCATAGGTTCAGGTGGAGCTGCTTGTTTCGCTAGGGACTCCGTCCGAAGCAGGATATCTTTGTGGCCGCGGATGCGTTTGCTAGGTTTATGTGGGTCAGGTTATAGGTTTTTTCCCTCTCCCTAGGGACATTTACATTGCAGTCAATTAGTTCTCTCCAGTTTCTTCATCGTATGCTATTCATAATGGGCTCGATGGGGACCCCTTTATAGATTTGTATGCCCACATCACCCTGTACTCAGCAGTTGGGGAGGTTATCCTTCTAGGTGACTTCAACTCCCTCACTAAAGCCCCCCAAATTCTTGTCCACGACCTGTTAGAGGAGGTGTCTGCATCCAAGAGAGAGATCCAATGTTAGTGGGGCTTCAATGGATGTTCGACGATGCATTGGGGCCTTTTATAGCTTATGGTCAACACCTTTTACAACTAGGGGAATCTCCAGAGTTGTTGATTCTGAAAGGGCTCCCATGTTTTCCATATTCTTGCTTTTTCACGTGTTGGCCTCATGGTGTAGGTATGAGTGTTGTTGATTATGTCCTCTCTAGCCAAAACTTCCCTTTATTCGTCACTTCTCTATACATCCATCCCCCTTGCAGACCATGCTCTTCTTTCCTTCTCTCTCCAGGTTGACACACCCCCAGAGCCCACCTTGCACCATCTTTTGATTCGATGAAGGGGACCCAGACACCTTTTCTACCCACCTTCGCCAGATGCTCCCCTTTGAGACCCAATTCTCCTTGCTTGACTATGCATCTACCAAATACACCTGCCTCTCATCCATCATTTGGGAAGCAACCCTCAAGTCCTACCCTCACTCCACCTGACCTACTTCCACCTTATGGAAAACAAACTCCTACCCTATGAATCAATGGTATGACGAGGAATGCAAGGTTCTCCATCGCCAGTTTTGACACACATTCACCCATGTTCATCCCTCCTACCTCGACCTCAGAGCTTCCTATCATCGTATTGTTCACTGCAAGAAACACCTCTTTGTTTCTAAGAGGAGACGAGACTTATGTACTTCCCTTACTCACTTCCCCAAACACTTCTGGCGCACCATCTTCCCCTGCCACTCTCCCCTCCCATCTGGCATGAACTTGGATCTCTATTCTCTCACACATCCACTCTCTATGATATTCCCGGGCAACCCCAAATTAAGGTTACCTCTCCGCCCTCTTCATGCTTCCTATTCACAGGCAGTGACATCAGAGAGGTCGTGTGAGCAACAACAAAGTAGTAGATGTGGAGGGTTTCTAGGCAGATTTCTTTAAGCACGGTCTTCATGCTCTGGTTTCAAACTTGGCCCAGAGATTTTGGGGGCCTTCAATAATTGAGTTTGATTGGGCCTCAACTGAGAGAGTCCAGACCCTTCTCTTTCGGCGCATCATTAGATGCAAGCAGTCAATCTCTCAGCACATCATCCTAGCAGAGTTTGGGGTTTGACCCTTCCGACTTGAGACAGTGTCCAGACTAGTCTATTTTCTACATCACATTTGGAGCTTCATTGACTCAATGAAGGGGTGAGACCGATACACATACTTGGCCTATTGTTCTTCAAAGACCATTGCCCTCTCTAGCCCTTCGGGTCGAGCTCGAGGTTAGTTTGTAGGGGTTTCAGATCTTTTAGAGTCTGTGGGCATTCAGATTGACTGTGTCCCTCTGTTTAGATATTCCTTAGATGCACCTAGCCACCTCCTTTCTACCAGATAGGAGTTGAACAAGATCATTAGGGATGACATTTACATGTATTTTATCAAGATTACTTGAGTTAACCGTCAAGGTGGGTTACGCCCAAAGATGGCCTTCTATGTTGAGCACTTCTTGGATCTTAGAGACGGTCTCATTGTTCGACCACAATATACACTCCGTCATTCGGTGTACGCTCTTTGCATTTTGCTAGGCCAGTTCAGAGTTGGTTCTCATAGACTTCGTGTAGAGACTGACCACCAGATCGATTGATCAAAGAGATTTTCCATCTATGCCATCTACAAGAGGTCGAGACGAAGGAGCACTTCATCTTTCGCTGCCCCGTCTACTATGAGATC
Source organism: Picea engelmannii (assembly GCA_009831015.1). Taxonomy (NCBI): domain Eukaryota; kingdom Viridiplantae; phylum Streptophyta; class Pinopsida; order Pinales; family Pinaceae; genus Picea; species Picea engelmannii. The sequence goes on from ML792927.1 coordinate 156,386, forward strand.
AGGGGGAGGTCCCATTCCCTATTTAGGGGGACTTAGTTCCTCACTGGCTTCTTCAGATATTCTGACCATAGATTCTTGGCCTTATACATGCAGGAGGCCCTCAGGCTTCGAGCCCATTTTTTTCAGCCTTCTACTTGATCAAAATCTATCCAACAAATCACTTACTTCTTCACAGTGCTACCCTTAGGAAGGGGCACTAAGAAACAGACCTATATCGACACGACTTCAGACTCTAGATCAATGCGGACTTGTGGGATCTACCCCGTCCACGAGATTCCTGCGACATGAATGGATCAGATCCCTCCATTGATCTAAGTTGAAAACCTTGCTTCTTCAAGAGAAAAGTCTCTTCTCCAAGCACAAAGAGGGAGTGAGTGGGCTTATTCTTCATGTGCAAAAAGTGAGTTTTGAGCATTCTATGAAAAGTTCATTTATGCCTTAAAGGGATGAGGCTACATTTGTGTCCTGGAGCACATTCTGAGAGCTGGGTGCCTAATCAAATCATATGTTGGAAGTTTTACCAACAAACTAGAGGGAGTTCTTTATATTTGGATAGCTCTTTAGACTTGGTTGCATTTTGGATTAATTTCATCTTGTTTTTTTTGTTAGTTAGAGCAGGATATTCTATTCATATATACAAAAATAGGTTACAGGCATGTTGAGAGGTCACCAAGTTCTGGCTAACCTCCCAGATCTTTTCAATATAGGCCTTAGAGCCTTGACTATAGTCATAAACATCACAAAAACCAACAGACATTCAAATAAGAAACTAGACCAACCAATTTTTAGGGCTATCGGTTTCCTATTATCAATTTTTAGAGTATCATAAAGAGTGTTCCAGAAGCAGGTTGCACGGGTTAGCCCAATCCTTAGTGAATTAAAACAATGAATCTCAAAACTCAAACCTAGACCTACCATTACCAACAATATAGGATAAAAGGCTAGAAAAACCTGAGGAGTCATTAGACCCTAGCTAAGCTTGTCATTGAATGAGATGGGGTGCTGTGGGGTGCTTCCAATAATGATGATTACAATAGAAAAATCAAGCGCTCGTACAACTTGAAAAAATTAACCCTCCACTGTACAAAAAAAACTCCATGAAAACAGTTCATAGAAGCTAGAGTGATATTTGAAGCCGTGTTGTGGGAAGCTGTGTAGTTTCCTCATTCATATAGCGAAGGAGTAGGTGGTTTCAGTGGAACAAGATTTTCTTTTTCCCTTATTGCAAACCTTAAAATGTCTGCACTTATTGGCATAAGTGAGGTGGCATTTTCTGTGGGGACCATCTCTTATACCCCAAAACCATTTGGCCCCCTTTCCTCATCCTATAGCTGCTTCGAGTTTCTGGTAACACAGTTTGAATCCATTTATATTATATACCATTTAGTACAACTTTTTTCTAATTGGAAGACCGACTCTTATACTTCAATTTCGTGATTAGATCACTAAATGAGTAATTTAATGTGGATTTCACATCTAATGACTCACTATTTTTTCCTGGTCAATCAACTCATAATATTAGCAATTTGAAGATGGATTAGGAAATTAGTTTGTACCACATGTTGTTGTTGTGTTCAGTCGTTATCAAGTAGGATTCAATTTTTTTGTTTCATAGTTAAGAGATTTGAACATATAAATTCCTCATATTTAGGTAACCCTTTTCCTATAGGACAACTTTTCAGATATTTAAGGCACAAAATCATTCACATGAATGTCGTTAGAAGTATTGATTTTCCTGGATTCAACCCTTGGTATGCTCTAATACCATGTTGAAATTTCTCCTACTCAACACTCGACAATTAATTCCAAATAAATCACTTATTGAATTAAAGCACAATTGAGTAATCAACTAAACATGCAACGAAAGCATAAACAAGGAAACTAAATCAAGCACGCATGAACACAAATATTTTTTGGGTAAATACCCCTGGAAAAACCCTAGAGGGAAAACCAGTGCTAAGAATGATTTTATTATGCTAAAATCAAGGCTCTTGAAACAAGGATAATGGCCCATTGAGAGAAATACAATTGCAAACAAAGTTGGCAAAGTCTGATCTGCTGTATGAACTAAAATTACACGCTTTTCAAGGTGTATGTGACTTTCCTTCAACAAACTCGTGTATGTATGTGACTTTCCTTCAACAAACTCGTGTATGTATGTGACTGTCTCCACTGAAACCCGCATACATGTACGAAAAGTCTGTACGGCAAGATCCGTACGACACGACACTTCCCCGTGACTTCCTCTGACTGAAACCCACTTACGCTGCCTCTATTCTCTCTTCTCCTTGACCTGATCTCTAGATGGAAGTCCTTCACCTATTCAAGTTCTTGAATCATAGTCCTTCGTGATCCAATACTCTATGTCAACTCCCTCAACACCTATCAAGTATCAAGTGTCTTTCTCCTTCATCGTAGCCTTGCTTTTATAATCGTGAGTTATATCTCCAAAGTGATTGCATGTTTAGATTACTTCTCACTTCACTTGAGATTTAGAAACATGCTAATTACTTTTAGCACTTTCCTTAAACAACTCAATTAACTGATTACATAATTAATTAATAAAAACAATTTACTTTAATAATTCCTTTAATTAAAGTAAATCTACAAAGGTAAAAGGCTTTGGACGATTTCCACATGTCTAGACACAAACCTGTGCGGAAATACCTGTCCAATGCTACAACTAGCATCAACACTCCCTCTTAGCGAGGAAGGTATTCTACACCACTCCAAGTCTGTCTCTGAAGAACACAAACTTCCCTTTCTCTAAAGGTTTGGTCAGAATATCTACAACCTGCTCATCTGTGGAAATATACTGGAGCTTCATTGCTTCGTTCTGGATCCTATCTCGAATAAAGTGGTATCTGATCTCAATATGCTTGGACTTGTCATGGAATATTGGATTCTCCGAGAGTTTGATACAACTCTGATTATCGCAGTATATCACCGTAGGCTCCATCTTTTGATCAAATAAACCTGTATGCAACTTGCAAAGCCAAATGGTTTCACAGCTAGCCATACTCACTACCATATACTCTACCTCTGCTGAACTGAGTGCTACAAAAGTCTGCTTTCTGCTGAACCAGGTAATCACTGTTGATCCCAAGCTAAAGCAACACCCCGAGGTGCTCTTTCTGTCTACTGCACTCCTTGCCCAATCTGAGTCTGTATATACCTGCAACTTCACTCCATCTCCTCCAAGACACCTCAATCCATGCTCCACTGTACCTCTCAAGTACCTGAGCACATGTTTTGCTGCGATCCAATGCACCTGCCTCGGCTCCACCATGAACTGACTCAAGTTGTTCACAAAAAAACAAATATCTAGCATGGTGTTGACTAAATACATCAAGGACCCTATCAGATGCTTGTATATCCTGGGATCCACCAACTCTGAATCTGAAGTGATAACCTTCTTCAGATTGATAATCATAGGTGTAGCCATCGGTTTACAGTCCTCCATCCTGAATCTCCTCAAGATCTCTACTGCATACTTCCCTTGTCCAAGGAAGATATCTCTCGATATCTGCCATACCTCTAACCCTAGGATATAATGCATCAAGCCAATGTCCTTCATCTCTAACTCACTAGCTAAATTTGCTTTGCACCCTGCAATAAGCTCCTCTGCACCTATGAGAAATAAATCATCAACATACAGAACCAAGATGAGTGGATCCGACCCAACAAGTATGAAGTACAAATTAGGATCTGCCTCACTCTTGGTAAAGCCCATACTCTGCAAGTATCCGTCAATCTTGGAATACCATGCTTTAGGTGCATGTTTGAGTCCGTACAAGTCTTTCTTAAGCCAACACACATGAGACTCCCTCCCATGTACCTCAAAGCTCTGAGATTTCTCTATGTATACTTCTTCCTCAATGATCCCGTTGAGGGAAGTTGTTTTCATATTGACTTGATCTATCCTTCACCTCTTAATTGAAGCAATAGAAATAACAACTCGATTAGAAGCATACCTGGCGACTGGAGAAAACATCTCCTCGTAGTCTACTCCCACTTTTTGGGAAAACCCTCTCGCAACAAACCTTGCTTTGAACTTCTCGATACTGCCATCTGCAAGATGCTTGATCTTGTAGAGCCACCTAGAACTCACAACTGACTTTCCCTCCGGTCTTGGCACTATGTCCCAAACATCATTCTTCACAATAGAGGTGTACTCCTCTACCATGGCATCCCACCATACCTGTTGATCAACTGCTTCCTCGAAACTGGAAGGCTCAACATAAATGATGCTACTCATAAGTGCCATATAGTTCAGAAACTTCTTCGGAGGCCTTTGCTCTCTGACCACACTCCTAGGAGCCCCACCAACATCCCTCAATGTCTGTAATAGCCACCGGGGTTCTTGACAGGACTGGAAGGGGCTAACTCCTCCTCCCCACCTGAAGTCTGAAATGCTGACTGTTGCTCATCTTTTGGAGCCTACTGCTCTTTGTCCTCTGTCACTGCTGATGACTCCTGGGATCTGCTAGATGCCAAGTTCTCCTCGAACTTATCATCTCTTCTAACCACTGTCTTCTGCTGTGCTGGAATGAAGATCCTGTAAGCCTTTGAGGTCTCATTGTACCCCAAAAATATACCCTTCTGTCCTGAAGGCTCCAACTTTGTCCTTTTCTCCACAGAAACATGGATATAAACTCGACAACCAAAGATCCTCAAATGACCAATCTTTGGCTTCACTCTTGAGAATGCCTCCTCTGGAGTCTTGTCCCCTGATATCCTGTGAGGACTCCTGTTCTGCACATACATCGTCGTGTTACATGCCTCTTCCCACAGGACATAGGCAACTCCCGGTCATGTATCATAGCCCTGGCAGAACCGATCATGGATCTTTCTCTCCGCAACCCCATTCTGCTAAGGGTTGTATGAGACTGTCAACTCCCTATTGATCCCTGCCTCCTTGCAAAAATCCTTGAAGTCATTGGAGGTGTACTCTCCCCTGTTATCCGACCTCAAGACCTTCATCTTCTTACCTGTCTAGTTCTCTACCTGAGCCCTAAACTCCTTAAACCGACTGGAAAACTCATTCTTGGTCTTCATAAAGAAGATCCAGGTTTTCCTAGAAAAACCATCAATAAACGTCACAGTACGACGATCCCTGTAATGATGCTATTGATATCGGCTCACTCACGTTTGAATGGATAAGATCCAAGATCCCCTTGGACCTACTCTCGCTTCTAGGAAAAGCAGCCTTGGCATTCTTGCCAAGTGCAAACCTTTGCACACTCCCTGCTACTCAATTTTGAACTCTGGAAGACCTGTAACAATCCCCCTCATAATTGAAAAAGTCCTCTAGTGTAGGTGTCCCAACCTCATGTGCCACAACTCATATAGGCTGTCATTGTCGTGTACCAAATCCTGAACAGGGTTGCCCTGCAACCTGTATAAAGTGCCTTCTCTAACCCGAACGACCACTGCGCTATCCGGGCTAGCTTTCTCTGGACGTATGAGTACCCACTGTCTTTGAAAGGTAACAACAAAACCCCTATCCTCCATAGCCGAGACTGAAAGCAAATTCTTCTTCGAACCTGGTACGTTAAGCACAACATGGACATCTAACGAACCTCCCGACTCAAGCTGGAATGTAACTGTTCCCTCTCCCTTCACTGCATACTTGGCATCATCACCAAGCTCCACATGAACATCTGAGTCACTCTCCGTCAGATTGCTAAATAGCTCTCGTGCTTCTGTCATATGACGAGATGCACCATTGTTCAAGAACCACACAATCCTTCCAGTTGTGCTGGTAGAAAGACAAGAAACTAGTGAGTAATCCTTCTCAAACTTTGTTGCAAACTCATCAAGCTGCATCTTTACTGATGATGTTGTCTGCGTCTTTCCATTACCTTTCTTCTTCTTATCTGGACACTGAGATCCATAATGTCCATTCTTATGACATGATAAACACTTGATTTTACTCAAGTCCTTGTTCCTTGGCTGTGATGAACCTCCATCACTGTTACCCTTTTTGCTAGAACTCTTTCCTTTGCCCTTCCTTGTCTTACTGACAAGAGCCAAGTTCTCTTCACTACCTCCCTACTTATTACTCTTAGATTCCTCCCAAGTCTCTTTTTGTATGCAATCATCCCAAAGTATCTGCCAATCTGGGAGATTTTCCCGAGCGACGACTCCCTTGACAAATGGTTCCCAAGACTTGGGAAGACCATTCAATGCCACATTCATGAGCTTTGCATCCTCCGTTTTTTCCCCTAAGGCTGCAAGCTTATCACGCACCTGTGTGATCCTCATGAGATGGTAACATTATCAGATCTAGACATCTGCATCGATTTGAGTTTATTCCTTAGGGCCATCTTCCTATTCATGTTTGTGCTCTGGAATAACCCTACTAAGGCATCAAACATCTCTTTGGCCGTCTTCTTCTCGGTTAGGTGAGGGATTAAGTGATCCTTCACAGAATCCAGGAGGACCCTCTCTGCTTTGATCTCCTTATTGTTGTGAGCCTCCAAAGCTGTCAGATCTGTTGCTGGAGTAACTACTTTATCCACTAACTCCCAAAGGTCATACTCCTTCAACACCAAAGTTACTCTTGCTTTCCAAGATAGGAAGTTGGATGCTCCATCCAATCTGTCTTCAACTCTCAACAGTGTTGTTGACATCTCTAAGACTTGATAACCTACCTTGGAAATAACATGTTGCTGAAAACTGCCCTATACTGACCTGTACAGACTTGTAAGCAACTGTCACCACTGCAACCCGCGTATGTATGCTATTGTCACCACTGTAACTCGCGTATGTACACGACTGTCACCAATGTAACCCGCATATGTACCTGACTGTGCTTTGTGTGACCCACGTACACCTCTCTGTACACTTGCAAAAACAAGTGTTACCTTTGTATGGTTCTTTAGCACAAATTTCTACCCTCCAATTTTCGAGCTGATATATGTGAAAAAACAACGGTAAAAACTCAGCTAATTGAAGGAGTAGGGCCCCAATTCTCACTGACCAAACCCCTCTCCGTTTGGGCTAGTGCTTGCTAGCCTCTGGGGGGAGTCCCTAGGCACTATGAAGTGCCTTGCTGCTGTCCTTAAGTCTGTTTTCTGCATATAAAACCTACAAAACAATGATCTGTTCATCTTGGACAGCGTGTAAAAGAATTCCAAAACGATGAGGAAAAACAATCTTCTACGCTTGGAGGGAACCTACAGAGTTAGCACAATGATAATAGACTGGAAAGAAGAAGAAAACTATTCAAAACAATCAAAATTAATCATAATGAACATTTCAGAAAATGACATATCAGAGCACAAATTTACCATAATACTGACAAGAAAGAGGTTTGAAGACAAACACATACTTCTTTATTGATGAAGCTTACAAGAGGACTGTTTGCACCAAAGTTGAAAAAATCGTATCGGCGAAAAAATCGCCGGGGGTCCAAAAAACATTGTTCGGATTTATCGCGAAAACATCTGCAATATATCGACAAACTTAAAAAAAAGTCATTTTTTCAAAATTTTTGAAACATTTAAAGCAACAATAGCATCAAATAGACAGATTCCCACATGAATATGGAAAGAAAATTGATATATAAGATATATAAGATGTCTAGTGATACATCACACATAAAAAAACGAATCATGTCCTGAATCCTGATTCCTGAGTCATAAAAAAATATAATAAATGTATCTCATTATTGTCATCATGATTCATGAGTCATGTACAATGAAATCAAGTAAATAAACTATCGATTCCCTCTACCCCTTTTACGGGCAAAGATAATCGCTGCAGAAAGTGCTTTTCCTCTAGCACTAGGAGTAGGTGCCCTTGAGGCTTGTGTGCCTCGTACTAGAGTCGAACGTCCTCTAGAAGAACTAGAAGACCCTTGAGACTGATGTCCTCTAGAAGAAGGTAGGGGAGGTAGACTGGTAGTGCTACCATTGGGTCTATCTCCCTCTGACTGTGACTGTGGCTCTGCTGGTGGCAGACTCGCAGACTCGGTGTGAAACTGAATATCCTCTGGAACATTCTGATCTAGCTCCTCAGAGATATCATGATCATCATCAGTATCCTCCTCTAGCCAATCAAGGGCGGTCTCAATAATAGGTTCCTCGACCTCATCATCATCATCAATAACTTGGATCTTGAAGCCATTTCTTTTTTCTTGGCTTTTGCATACTTTTTGTTTTCTGCATATTCTTCAAGTGCTTTTGTGGCCTTCACAACGAGTTCTGGGCTTGAGTTAGGACAAATACCCACCTCATGCTCTGGAATTTTYGCAAGGTGGTATTTTAGCCTGTATACCTCACYGGTCATTTTTTTCCCACATAGATTGCATGAGAGAATTTGTTGATTCCCTGGATTAATAGGCTCACCATACTACCAGAATGGATCCAATGACTTTGGCATCTTTAATATGGAAAAATATGAACCTAGGGCAAAAAAAAATTGTTTTTTAGCATGTGTTATTGATGAAAAAATGAAAATTTAAAAAACAAAGATAAATCAATGATGTATCTAGTATTCAAACTTGGTTTTGAACCCGAAAAACACATGTATTTTTTTTATTATCTARTTTACATTGAYCTAGGGCAATAAAATCCCAAAAACGTTTTTGGGCATACATGGCAAGAAAGAAAATCACATAACAGTGGCAAAAAATGGTTTTTGATCCATCAAAAATCTATTTTGAAGATGTAAACCTCATTGCCACTGAAAACCTGTTAAAATCTATGGTGGAAAAATGAGAAATAATGGGCAATTTTTTTTACTTACCTCCAAATGCAAACACTGTGAAGTGGACTGAAAATTCCAATGCCAAATCCACAAATGTGACCCTTGAATCCACAAAATCCCAATGGCAAACTCTTCCTTGGCTGGTTGGATGGCTTGGCTCTCCTCCTTGGCTAAATGTCAAATAAAACCCAAAGAAACCGTGGCAGATAACTTAAACCGGAACACATTTTCAGCAGATGATTTTTCTTTGTAGACTCGCGCTTTTTTTCTGAAAAAATCGCCAAAAAATCGGCCCGATTTTTTCGGCGATTTTTTTTCCGATTGGTCGTTTTTTTCTTCGAATCACGATTTATCACGTTTTTTCTAATTTTTTGGTGATTTTTGCAACTTTGGTTTGCACCACACTTGGCAAAACTACAACCGGTACAATGACTACTTTGCTCAAAGAGGAGCCACTTAGACTCGAGAAAGCGAGAAAGAAGAATGAGAGAGACACTATGCTGCTACTGCAATGATCCGAACAATAACCAAAGACAAGCATCCAATATATAGCTAGTGAGGGCACACATCCCAAGGGAGGAAGAGAGGACGCATGAGAGGCCAAGAATAGAATCTAGGCGCATGTGGAGAGGGAAAAGCAAAGTTTGAGTTAAAGTAGGAGAGAAGTAGGTAAAGAGTGTGGGTTCAAATGGAGTTAATGCGCATGGAGAGAGGAGAGGGAATGCGCCCTATAGGTTAGGGAAGCATGCAAGTGAGTGAAGTGTGAGAAAAATAGGGTAGGTAAGGCACATGGGTGCATGAGAGGTGTTAGCGTCGGAAGTCACCCCTGGATTGCTTGCAGGAGCAGAGCCCGACATCCATCAGTTTAATGTCACGATTTGTTTAATAGGGTGATCAGATGGAGATTAACTCAAACAATGTGGTTCCAACTCCGAAACTAGGCTAGGCCTGCATGGGCAAGTGAGGTCTTAGATAACTTCAGACAGTGAGTTGTAGTAAGGGTGAGTAGGGGGAAGACTTGTATCAGAGAGATGCAAAGTTCTGTTATAAACATCGGGTTTCTAACAGACTGTGGAAGAAAACATCTAAACGCAAGATCTTCTTACGCTCAAATGCAGAAAACCAGAGAGAACAATAATGTCACAATAAATCCTTTATCATAACATGAATGCCACAATTCGTGCGAATCAGTCGATCACGAACTCTCTTAGTGTAAGATGAAAACTTAGACGGGAAAAGAGAGACTGTCTGCGATTAAACAAGAAATCTTACATGCAAAATGCATAACCAGAGCTAAGATATCTGTGAAAACTTTACAATCGGGAGCTGCGCTCTACCATCGATGCCTACAAAAATGGCGAAAATGCCTACATATACTCAAAACAAAACACAGCGGTGAAAATGAGATACTGCATTAATAACATTGCGTCTGTATGTCTTCTGACAGTCTGCGCATGCAGACTGGACGATCGTGCGCCTATGACAGACGCCATCTTAACTGCGCGTGGCTCCAGCAAGGGGAGTAGCTGAGCCATCAAGTGCCTAGCTAGCGTGTTCAGACTTCCTTCGGCTAGTCGAGGACTCGGGCATGGCCTCTCTGGAAAAATGGGCACACAGGACCCCCTTGAGTAGACCGCTTGCCAGACCCTCCATACCTTGCAATTAATGATTGAGGCGAGGCCTCAACCACCCTCTCTTTTCTTCATTCATTCCTGGCAGCTACTGGGATTTCACGTCGAATCGACACCCGGAGAATGTAATGCTTCCTCTCTGCAACTGAACTCGGCGCCTCCGGCCTTCTTTATGCAGCTTCTTCCTTTCCTCAAGTGACCATGGGTTGTGACCATATGCTTTTGGCGTTCGCGAATATGCAAGGACTAACCTTCGCTGATTGAAATTGCGATGAGCAATATGCCGAGAAGGCTTAATCTGGCACCACGTGTCCCTCTGAGATCTGACGGCTTAGAACTTACCCGATACCTTTGTGGGCCTGGGTCCGGGACTCTCCCAGCATCTCGTGCATCGGAACATAACAAAGTTGCTTTTTTCACCTTGGAGTTGCGACGGGCGAAACGCCGAGACGACTCAACTTGTTACCAGGTGTCCCCTTTGGATGAACGGCTGAAAATGCTTTGTGGATGTCGCGGGCCCCAACTCCTATGCTTTCGACGCTTCGCGTCTCGCGGTTGGGAGGAGGATGGTCCTTATGCTTCGAAGTCGCGATGGGCGAAAAGGCAAGGAGCCTAATCGTGCACCACGCGTCCTTCTGGATGGACGGCTGAGATCTTCTCGGCAATACTGCGTATCTCTTTTTAGTGTCGGTGCCCTCCACAAGTAACCGTCGGCTAAGGCTTAAGTGTTGGTGCCTTTCGCAACTCGCAACCTCGCGAGTTGGAGTGTCGGACCTTCGCACTCTCCCTCCGCGAAATCCCGAGAGGCGATGGCTCTTTTCCTTTCCACAATTCTCGCGACTCGCGATCTCGCGCAACCAAAGGATATGGTCCGCCCTCCGAATTCACGAACCCCGAGTTCGAGAAATGAACCCACGCATCATCGGATCGTGATCAACGACCCGCATTACTTCGCGAGTTCTCCACGGAGACTTATGACCGTTCACCTCTTTGAAAACTTCTGCGCTATACTTGGCGTGACTCGACTGAGTGCAATTACCCACCGACCGTTGATCTGCTTCACAAAATAGACCTTGGATGCTGCCGACGACACCCTGCCCACTCACTTGACCTGCTACTTGGAAAAACAGGGATTCTCCCGTGCTGCGCTTGAGCATTTCGTGCAACTTGCAGACCCGAATGCTCTTGAGCCCATGACAAGAATTATCGCTAACAAGAGGGATAAAAATAACTGCAAGTCCAAGTAACTGAGACATGAGGAGAGTTAACAGAGGAATGCACCCACATGCATGAGAGAAGAGAGGGCGCATTTAGGGAGAGAGGAGAACTGGATGTGTGAGTGAGGAAAGCGCCCAAGTAATCTGGAGTGTGAGAGGTAGGTGAAAGCCAAAAATAACTGCCAACAAATGACTTGATGTTTAGTTGACTCAAGTGTGAGGAGGACTATACGGCTAAACTCATGCGACCCCCTTCCCAATTATTAATTATTGATCACATGCTTGAATGTTTGGGAATATGCGCTTTGTGCTTAGGTGGATGCTACATCATTCCGTAGAGCTGCCACATGTCAACCTCTGAGGGTGCCACTTTGCACTACATGGGTGATGATTGGACCTGCTAAATATAGAAACTTCTAAAAATAGAATCCCGCTCCTAAATTTTAGGAAACTGTTCACATCGTCCAGGATCACTGGGAGGCCACTGTCACATGTCATTGTCTAAAAATAGACTTTGCTAAAAATAGAAAGTCGTCCAAATACCCTTGACTTTATACTCATTGATCTCGTCTTTTCGCAAGGGATCCGAATATGTGACTAGAAATGACATGCGAGTCTTGATGCTCAACCTACTAAAAAGAGTAAACTGGGCCACATCATCCCGGAAAAGATTCAAAAGACTCTGGATGTCTCAAGGATCAATATTGCGCTCTCAGAATTTGAATCTGAATCTGGGGCCTAGAGCAAAACCTGCTAAAAATAGAAATTTATTGCATGTTGCCCTGAAAAGTGTCATCGAGCCTAGAATCCTGTAAGGACTCATATTGTATGCTCAGAACTGCCCCAAATTGACAAGAGACCCACTCAAACCGTGTCTCCTAAATTTTAGCAACACCTGTTATATGTATACATTTCTGTCAAAAATGCATGAAACTAAGTCAACTCTAACTCTGACCCAAGCAACCCTGTACTGATCATATACTTGCCTCATGTGGGAACCAACCTCCTGCTCAACATAAGTGCTAAACTTTGGGAAAATCTCAGTATGTTAGCCAAAATACTGCGTGTTGGCTCTTAACCCTCAAGATTTTCAAGGGTGAAAATCTAGGGGTTAACAATGGCGACTCAAGGGGATGAGATCTCCCTGTGGGATGTCGAGAACCATAAGAATCTTTGTGTACATAAAACTAATTGATACCTTGTGAAAACTTTGTAAGATGTATCAATGATGCTCTGTGGAAACTGAAGAAATATGTACCAAGAATACCCCTGTAACTACGTGGAAGGAGAAGAGGCCCTGTAAGCTAATGAAGAAAAAAACTGTAAGTTGACCTGTAATACCAAAGCCTGTCCAATGGGCCATGGAGTCAAAATATATAATCCTCCCACTGAAAAGTGAAACCAAGGGGTCTCATCCAAGTCCGCTACCTGCTATTGCCCAAAAAATGTACACTCCTCCCCTTGGTAAATGTGTTGATGTCGACACAAGGGAGAGAGTCACTTCATCAGATGTCAATAATGCAAACACTTGTGAAGTGCGAAGGAACACCACCAATAATGTCAATGGGTCCTAAGGTACCAGCACAACCTGACACTGTGAAAAGATGTTCTGAAGTCGAACAATGACAAGGATCATCCAATCAAGGCCCAATGATACTCAACCTTGTCGGATGCGAAATAATCGCCAATGAGGCTAACGACTACCAAGGTGTTCTACTCCTGGGTCATCTGTAGATAATGTGTCGAAGTCGATACAAGATGACCTGCTGAAAAGAAGAGAAATGATGTCTCTCTTGCCTCAACGCAAAGT
>ML792927.1:169851-182880 GCA_009831015.1 Picea engelmannii
ATAGGACTCAATTATAAGAGACGAGGAGACAAGACATAAGCTGACTCAATACATACACTCCTATGTCTCCTCAAACTACCCATCCTAAAGGCTCAATGCTTCGGGAACAATGAAAAATGGACCCCCATCTAGGCTCACTCTAATGATAGACACAAAGGCTCAGCATGTGAAAGATAGACATTGAAATTTTGACCCAGGAATAACAACTATGGATAGTCATTTATTTCAAGAAAAGGAAAGACGCACAAGACTCTACCACAAGCTGATATGACTAGGGAAAAATCAGCGACACTTATGCAAAGAACGAGAAGTAAATACTGAAATAAAAGATACTTGCAAGGGAAAGTAAGGTGCTGTCCTAAAACTGTAAAAAATCAGCAAGCTAAATTATTGAAATGACAAGTGCGGAAAAAGAAAGGACCTGCTCTAAACTACTCTAACACCGCCCAAAAACTAAATTTGTTTGGGACTATGTCCCTTATTGGAAAAAGAACTGTAAGCACCGCCCATTGACAGGAAGCCCTATAAGTTCACCCTCCAAATCAGCCAGCTGAAAAGTGTTAGGCCCTATTGATGAATCAATGATGTATGGGCCCAACCAAAGACTGTCGAACTTGTCGTGATCACCTAATTTTTCGTTTTTCTTGTCCCACAACAAGACCATGTCACCAACCTAAAATTTCTTGCCTTTTGCCTTTCTGATATGTGCTTGGTAATCTGTAAACTGTGTATAGGCCATAAGTCTATCTTCCCTCCAACTGCACCTACTCATCAATACGGTTCTGCAATGCTTCCTTGTTGGTGGAGAATTGTCTTAATAGCTTATATGCAGACAACTTCATGTTAATGGGAAAAACTACATTTAATCCATAGACCAATTCAAAAGGACTCTTACTAGTTGATCTCTTCCGTGTGATTCTGTTTTCCCATAAAGCAAATTTGAGACAACTATCCCAAGCTCTCTTGTTGTCCCTGACTGTCTTTTTGATTATCCTAATCAAGTTTCTGTTACTTGATTTCACTAAACCATTTCCATGTGGGTAGTAATTGGCCGCATGGGCCAAAATAATACCATACTGAGAACAAAATGCCAATAACTCAACTGATCGGAACACACTAGCATTATCAATCATGATCTTCTGTGGGACACCAAATCTGGTGAGGATACTTCCCTCCAAAAACTTGACAATAGTAGCACTGGAAGATGTCCTCAGTGGCACTGCTTCCACCCATCGAGTGAAATAATCGGTGGCTACTAGTATCCATGTATGTCCTGCACTGGAATTCTGTGAAAACTGCCCAATAAAATCAAGGCCCCACTGTTGGAAAGGAGCCTCCACAATGACTGGATCCAAAGGAAAAGCAGGTAGCTTCTGCTTTCCTTCAAATCTCTGGCATGCCTCACATGCTCGAACAAAAGAGTGTGCATCTCTAAAAAGTGTTGGCCAATAATAGCCTACACGCATAATCTTGTGTGCAGTGGTTCGAGCAGAAAAATGTTCACCACACACTCCAGAATGAAGCTTGTTTAAGAGCTCCTTGGACTCATCCAAGTCCACACACCGCAAAATCACTCCTTCAAGATTCTTCCATCCTAATCGTCCCTGCCACAAACAATACTTGGTAGCGCGAAGATGCATAGATCGCCTCTGCGTCTTGGTAAAGTTAGGGGGATATGACAAATTTTCCAAAGCTAAAATGATATCCTGGTACCAATCTGAACTCTTAAATGGATCGATTAAAAGATTTACCTGAGCACTTACATGTCGATCCTCGATATCCTCCAAGTTCTTCTTTGCCATCATCCTTGCTAAACCTTGGCCCCATACCAACTTGGTAGGCCTCACTTCTAAGTCATACTCTTGAATCTTAGTGATCCACCTCCCCCTGGATCCATTACAATCCTTTTGAACCAAAATGTCCTTGACCATGGGGTGGGGGACATAGACATTGATGCATGAGTTCCAAAATTAATGCCTAAAGTGGGCCAACCCCTTCACGAGAGCATAGGCTTGCTTCTCCATCGGTTTGTAGTCCAATTCTTCGCTGCAAGGCCTTACTCATGAAGGCTATGGGCTGCTCCAATCCATCGTCGTTTTTTTGCAATAACACAACAATCATAGTTGAATCAGAAGCAAAGGAGAAAATTTGAAAATATTTAGCAATCATGACTAATAAGAACAAGTGCGTGGCACAAAGCCTGTTTAATGTCATTGAAAGCCTTCTTGACTTTGTCACTCCACTTGAGATCATGATCTTTCTTCAACATATCAGATATGGGCTTGGCTATCTCTGCAAAGTTGGGCACAAAACGCCTCACAAAGTTGATCTTACCGAAGAATGACTGGATGCCCTTCCGACTAGATGGGAGTGGGATCTGCATGATACCTTTGACCTTTTCAGGGTCTATCCTTACTCCCTCTTTGGATACAATGTGCCCGAGCAACTTTCCCTCAAACACCCCAAAAATTGACTTCTTCGGGTTAAGAGAGATACCAAGAGACCTGCACCTGTCAAAAACCTTTCTTAAATAACATGGTCATTTCTTTTCTTTGAATAAACAGTCAAGTCATCCTGATATGCTACTATGAATTTAAACAAATAATCTAAAAAAACATAATCCATAGCACGTTGGAAAGTTGCACTAGCATTCATCAAACCGAAAGGCATAACAATATATGAATAAGTTCCCCAAGGAGTAATGAAAGTTGTCTTATACTTGTCCTGCTTGTCAATCAATCCCTAATTGTAATCGGAGAAGCCATCCAACATAGACATTATACCTGATCCAGTCATTGTTTGAAGAATGTGTTCCATGCTTGGCAAGGGGTAATTATCTTTGAGACACGCACGGTTCAAATTTATGAAATCAATACAAATGCGAATCTCACCTGATTTTTTCCTTACCGACACAGAGTTGGCTACCCAGTGAGAATACTTGATTGGCTCAATGATCCTTGGTTCATACAATTTTTGGAGTTCTTTCTGAATCGTGGGCACCACCTTGGGGTTCATGTATCTCAATCTCTGTCTAAAAGCTTTGATGCCC
The DNA here is from genome assembly GCA_009831015.1 of Picea engelmannii. Lineage (NCBI taxonomy): Eukaryota > Viridiplantae > Streptophyta > Pinopsida > Pinales > Pinaceae > Picea > Picea engelmannii. Next base: position 172,901 of record ML792927.1, read on the forward strand.
TCTAGTAGTGGTATTACATGGTTAATGATCTTTGGGTCATAGGCCTTAAGCTCGTCATAAGACTATGCAAATACATCCCTATACTCTCTTACCAATGTGACAATCCTCCTTTGCTCTTCAGGTGTACATGCCTTACCAATTTTGATGATCCTCGGGGTATCCTTACTGCCAATGTTCACCTCTTCAACTTGATCATCAAGGGAAGATTTATTAGTTCCTTGAAAAGTATCTGACCTATCAAATAACTGTTGTAATGGTACTAAACCCTCTGGAATTTTGTTACTTTTCAATTGAATCATTGGGACTTCCTCGCCCTCCTATATCTCATCAATGTTATGATTAGCAAACTCATTAGCAGAATTCAAAAAGTTCAAAATATGTTTATCATCTTCAAAAACTTGCCAAGGGCCTATGTTATCCGGAACATAAGGATGAAAAGAAACCTCAACTGAATGTGTAATGTAAGGGTTAGTCATCCAAGGTGTAAACAAGGTAGCAACAATTGCCAAAGAATCGACCATTTCATTCAAAGTCCTATCAATGTGAGAAATGTTAACTACATCAAAATACTCAATCTCATCCCACACTGCATGTCTATACCTTTTTAGTCGTTGGTTCCGAGCTTCGCACTTCATTGTTAACTGATTCACAATAAGCTCATAATCACCTTGAACCTTTAGTAGTTTGATACCCATCTTCCTAGCCTTCCGCAAACCAAATAGCAAAGCCTCGTGCTCTGCCATGTTGTTAGTACAATCAAACTCTAAACGTGAAGAAAACGAAAATATCATACTTTAAGGAGCAGTGATGACCAACGCAACACTTGATCCCTGTCGCGAACTCGCACCATCAAAAGTCATGGACCACACCTGCGAATGCTCAAGTTCATTCTTTGGTGCAAAAGGCATAGGCGTTTCAGGAACCTTTGAAAGCATGTACACGCCCAAATCTGTCTCTTGCGCCTCCGGATCTCTTATGTTAGGGTAAAGATAATCGTTGTCTCTAACTCGGGATCCTCAACATTGTGTAACATTTTCTGTTCTCTGAAAAGTCTTACCTTTTCAACCCGGGAGATGGGAATGTCAACATAAGATAAATCCATCTGCATGGAACCCCCTACATCTGCAGACCACTATCTCGAAAGGAGCATACCCCACTGTGTTCGACAATCTATGACAAGTACATCCATGTCTAACATCTTCCTTGGGGCTGCCTTCAAACATACTTGTAAATCTTTGATAACCCCACAACAAGGCACCTCCCTAGCATCTACTGCCTGCACATTCCGACAAGGCCTGGTGATCTGTAATCCAAGCTCACGCATAACCTCAAGAGTCATGATATTGTTAGATGCACCAGAATCTAGCATGCAGTTTCGCAAAATGAACCCATTAACCATCAATGAACAATAGAAAGAGGTGGGGTTACTATTTTCCTTACTAGGACAAAGGAAAACTTGTGGACACACATTTGCCAGGTTAACCTCCCCCTTATTTCCCAGGAACCTATCCAAGGCCTCTTTGTGACCATGCATGTGAATTAACTCTTTCAAAGGAACAAGAATCCTAATTTTAGAAAGCTCATTCTCTAATGAAAATCGGGATGGCTCAGATCGAACTGGAATTGGAAGAGGTAATAAAGGAGGGGGATGGTTCTTGCTTACCTGAGTAGTAGAAACCTCACCTCTAGGAAATGATGGAGGAATTTGAGCTTTGCCTTTGCACGCATACTGCTGTGTGATCTTTGCGACTCGGATTGCTTCAGCTTCATTGACTCTCTGGATGTCTTCCTGAGTCACAGGCCGAGTGGGAACTGGATGGAATTCAGACTGCAAAGCTTTCCACTGATCTTGTGGGACTTGAAAGACGCCATGAGGTTTGTCCTTAATGATATTTGAGGCATGGAAAGCATCAGGGTCCCCTATTGGTTCAAATTCGACCACCATGTTCAAAGTCTTATCTAGGTTACCGGATGGATCCTCTCCCTGCTCATAAACATGTGATGTTTGGGAAACGATAGCACATGAGGATTCACTATGAGGAAGGTTACAGGCTCGACAAAAGAGGGATGATGCATAGTCAATGTAATTTGTTTCGGGTGCTTGAGCTGGGGGTTTGGGCTCCTCATTCTTCTTAGGATACTGGTAAGGCCTCCTTTGGTTGATGGGTTTAGGCTGAGAGGTAACTAACTGATTTTGGAGCATCTTTTCCATCCTCACCAACCTATTGCTCAAGTCATTCACTAACCCAAAGGTTGCATATTTGGAGGCTCCCTCTTCTTGCTTAGGTTCAGGCAATGCTTGCGCATGAGGGTTAGAAGTTCTCCTATCTTGTGGGTCAAGCAACAAACTAAGTGGGGCTTGTGTTTTGGAGGCTAAGGAAAGGTGTTTCTCTGTAGTAATGGCCACCTGATAAGCAACATCCAACAAGGCGGGCTTCTTGTTCCTGATCAAAACACCCAAAATTCCATCAAACTTCTCTAAATATGAAATTAAAGCAAAGTGTTAAATTCCAAAACAGTTTCATTCTCTTTCTTATTAAGATCAGTAAAATTTCTAAGAAGGAAAGAGGTATCCTGTTTGTCGCTCCATCTCTCCTGGAACTTCTCGAAGAATGGATTCAATCCTCTGATGGAATTGTTCTGGAGACTCTTGTACCATGAACATGCTTCTCCCTCCAAAGTAGCAATGAACATCTTCATAGTTGTATCCTCATACTCAACTCCCTCATCATCACGTACCTTCAAGAATTGGTCAATATGATCTTGCGCATTGATGGCGTTGTTTCCCTGAAACTTGGGCAACGTTTTGACATATTTAGAAGTAGGCAAAGTGTGAGGTTGCCCTGGAATGGCAGCTATGTCTAAGGGACCATAAGCATTGAATGTAAACCTAGTCACTTGTCCAACCATGCTACTAGAACTTGAAACAGAGGATGAACTTGAAATAAGCATAGGACCAAGACTTGGAACTATAACCAAAGGAGCTGAGGAAGGGAAAGGTGATACATGAGGTGGCGAAGTACTTACCACAATACTAGGAGTTGAAGAAGTAAATGGGAGAGATACATGGACTGATTGTAGAACAACTGTACCCACTGTGAGGACAGGACTAGCTGTAGGAGTTATGAAAGAACTATTCCAGAACAGGTGTTCTGGATCACTAAGGGATGGGTAAATCCCTTGTGTGGGGTCGAACAAGGATGATCTACGCACGATCCCTTGTGAAGTCGCCCCTGTATCTTGTTTAGTCTCCAGGTGAGCAAAGTAAGTTAAAACAATCAATAAAAACTCATCGAATGTCGTTTACCAAGGCCAACGTTTCCCTGACAATGGTGCCAATTTGTTAGCACAAATTTTTACCCTCCAATTTTCGAGCTGATATATGTGTAAAAACAACGGTAAAAACTTAGCTAATTAATGGAGTAGGGCCCCAATTGTCACTAACCAAATCCCTCTCCGTTTGGGCTAGTGCTTGCTAGCCTCTGGGGGGAGTCCTTAGGCACTATGAAGCGCCTTGCTGCTGTCCTTAACTTTGATTTCTATGTATAAAACATACAAAACAGCAAGCTGTTCGTCTTGGACAACGTGTAAAAGCAGTCCAAAACGATGAGGAAAAACAATCTTCTATGCTTGGAGGGAACCTACAGAGTTAGCACGATGATAATAGATTGGAAAGAAGAAGAAAACTATTAAAAAAGATTAAAATTAATCATAATGAACATTTCAGAAAATGACATATCGGATCACAAATTTACCATAATACCGACAAGAAAGAGGTTTGAAGACAAACACACACTTCTTTATTGATGAAGCTTACAAGAGGACTGTTTGCACCACACTTGGCAAGCCTACAACCAGTGCAATTAGTACTTTGTTGAAAGAGGAGCCACTTAGACTAGAGAAAGAGAGAGAGAAGAATGAGAGAGACACTATGTTGTTACTACAATGATCCGACCAATAATCAAAGACAAGCGTCCAATATATAGCTAGTGAGGGTGCACATCCCAAGGGAGGAAGAGAGGACGCATGAGAGGCCAAGAATAGAAACTAGGTGCATGATGGAAGCATGTGGAGAGGGAAAAGCAAAGTGTGAGTGAAAGTGGGAGAGAAGTAGGTAAAGAGTGTGGGTTCGAATGGAGTTAATGCGCATGAAGAGAGGATAAGGAATGCGTGCTATAGGTTAGGGAAGCATGCATGTGAGTGAAGTGTGAGAAAAAAGGGGTAGGTAAGGCGCATGGGTGCATGAGAGGGCTAAAAATAACTGCAAGTCCAAGTAACTGAGACATGCTGAGAGTTAACTGAGGAATGCGCCCACATGCATGAGAGAAGAGAGAGCGCATTTAGGGAGAGAGGAGAAGTGGATGTGTGAGTGAGAAAAGCGCCCAAGTTAACTGGAGTGTGAGAGGTAGGTGAAAGCCAAAAATAACTGCCAACATGTGACTTGATGTTCAGTTGACTCAAGTGTGAGGAGGATTATACGGCTAAACTCATGCGACCCCGTTCCCAATTATTAATTATTCATCACATGCTTGAATATTTGGGAATATGCACCCTGTGCTTAGGTGGATCCTACATCATTCCGTAGAGCTGCCACATGTCAACCTCTGAGGGTGCCACTTGGCACTGCATGGGTGATGATTGGACCTGCTAAATATAGAAACTTCTAAAAATTGAATCCCGCTCCTAAACTTTAGGAAACTGTCCACATCATCTAGGAAGACTGGGAGGCCACCGCCACATATCACTGTCTAAAAATAGATGCCGCTAAAAATAGAAAGTCCTCCGAATACCCTTGACTTTATACTCATTGATCTCGTGTTTTTGCAAGGGATCCGAATATGTGATTAGAACTAACATGTGAGCCCTGATGCTCAACCTGCTAAAATAGTAAATTGGGTCACATCATCCCAGAAAAGATCCAAAAGACTCTGGATGTCTCAAGGATCAATACTGGGCTCTCATAATCTAAATCTGGGGCCTAGAGCAAAACTTGCTAAAAATAGAAATTTCCTACACGTCGCTTGAAAAAGTGTCATCGGGCTTAGAATCCTCCAAGGACTCACACTGTATGCTCAACACTGCCCCAAACTGCCAAGAGACCCACTCAAACCGTGTCTCCTAAATTTTAGCAACGCCTATTATATGTATACATTTCTCTCAAAAATGCATGAAACTAAGTCAACTGTAAATTTGAACCATGCAACCCTGTACCTATCATATACCTGCCTCATGTGGGAACCAACCTCCTGCTCAACGTAAGTGCTAAACTATGGGAAAATCTCGGTATGTCGGCCAAAATATTGCATGTTGGCTCTTAACCCTCAAGATTTTCAAGGGTGAAAATCTAGGGGTGAACTGGTTTTTTTCATGAAATCCGTCCTTCGATTTCCACCTGTTGGTTATGGATCTGCTATGGATTTGAGATCGTGTACTTGGTTTCCTCTCAGAGCACCTGCTCTGATACCATGTTGAAATTTCTCCTACTCAACACTCGATAGTTAATTCCAAATAGGTCACTTATTGAATTAAATCACAATGGAGTAATCAACTAAACATGCAACGAAAGTATAAACAAGGAAAACCAATTCAAGCACACATGAACACCAATATTTTTATGTAGATACCCTTGGAAAAACTCCGAAGGGAAAACTAGTGCTAAGGATGATTTTATTATGCTAAAATTAGGGCTCTCGTAACAAGGATAATGGCGCACTGAGAAAAATACAACTGTAGACAAACCTGACAAAGTCTGATCTGTTGTATGAACAATAACTGCATGCTTTTCAAGGTGTACTCGACTTTCCTTCAACAAATCTGCGTATGTATTGTTGGGTCCTCCGTTTTTGGAAACAACAAAGTTTTGAGAAAAGCGTTGCATGCTAGCTGTGAAATGGAAAGTAGCAGAAATCAGCTAGAAGAACGGAAAGATAACTAAAGTGTAACAACAACAGAGATACCAGAAAGCACCATGCGCTAGCTGGACGAGCAATTAGAAAATCGACAAGAGCACTGCATGCCAGCGGAAAAGCTAGGAAGAAAGTGGAACCGAGAATCCAAGAAGCGACTAATTAAAAAGTATAAAGAGGAGAGTAGCGCAACGAGAAAAGGGATAATGGACAGATGAGATCAATGAAAACAAAAGTTACGAGGGTCAATGTAGCTCATAAGAGATAGATTGTCTATATTGATGTTAAGACTGGGAGCATGAGCCACAATGTTCTGTTGTAATAGGAATTTTAGGAGTTACCATGCTTGTGTAGAAGGGTTTTTGAGTTTGTAATGGGTTCTGTGATTAGTTTTTCTTGTGCAAGATATCGCCTGAGATGTGTATTCATGGTATGACAACTTAGTACTGATGATAATAGAAAGATTGTTGGGCCCTAAAAATTTCTTGTTTATTGATGTATCATGATGTGGATGAATCTGTACTTTTGTTGTGCAATTGCTTTTATCTAGTCTGTTTATTAATTTATCACTGTTTATGTATGTCAGTGAGATCTGCTATATGGCTCAATTAGTAGTTAGATAATTTCGATGTTTCGTTCTCTTGAACTCGCTCTACCACACACGTCTCGGCTGTGCTTCAGGTGAGATCTCCTTCCCTTGCGGATGGTTGAATATGCTAGCGCTGCTAGACTACAACTGTAGCTTTTGTTGGTAACCTACGACAACCTTGGTCTCAATTTTTTGCCAACAAATGGTTTCATTGCCAGAACCCAAGCTTTAAAGTGAGTCTTTAGAGGATGCCTCATGGGATCTTCGAATCTGATGTTGAGAATTGGTGGGAAATACGGTGCGACGAGTTTATACAGCAAGAAGCCGAGTTATGCCACAAAAGCTTGAGGGTTGTGAAGAGCGCTATCTTTTATTCAGAATCTGCGAGTGACCAGTACGAGATCTTTTGGATCCGATTTCCTGAAGAGGTATTCTAGTGGTTAGAACAACTACAAGAAGCACTTGAATATAAAGATCGAGTCAAGAGAAGATATAATTGGACCATTGAGCATTTAGTAGCTCTTCACCGATTAGATCATCAAATCTCTCGTGTTGTGGATTTCTGGGTGTAGACTATCCTGGAAGGATATATTATCGAATTTGCTGCGGAGAACCACCAATATTTCTCGAAAGTAGAGGCTGTATTCCACGAAGGAGCCAGAGGAAGACTGTTGTGAGAAATCTCTCTTTGGATCAAGATTTGGCTAGCAGAAGAAGGGATGCTACTTGTTTCTTCAGTTGATATGGTAGCGCAAACCCCTGTGCTTGGGGGGAAGATAGTTCGCGGGAGGGTCATGAGCCAATAAAGGAGTTTCTGGAGATGGGGTCGACGAGAGAAGATTCCAAGAAATGAACGAGCTCTAAGGAGGGTTGCAGCTGCTGAAAAGAGGTGGTGAAACCAGATGAGAAAGGTAATGAAGAGACCTGATCAATCGCGGAAGAAGATTGATTGTGACAGTAGTCGAAGAAAAGAATTAGAGAAATTGCAAGAGTTGCAGAGACGCGGAAGGTTGGCCAGTCGATGGTTGAAGGAGAAATTTGGTGAGAAAGGTGAAGATTCTGCAGGAGGTAGACAGGAGAAGGGAACCTTAGGAGAGACAGATGAAGAAGTAAAGAAAGACACCACCACTGAAGAAGAATACTCAGCCTGGACCTCAGAGGGAGAGTTGGAACCCACAATGCCAGAGAATGTCAGACTGCATTACGAGGTAGACGGAACCTTGCAAGAAAATGCGACCCCCCAAATCAAAGAACTCTGCTCTGTAGGTAAAGGCCCCAACCCCGAGTCACCTATTCCCCCAGCGCCATCTGAAAATTTGGTAATCTCTACAATCAATATTTCTGTAGTTTCTATCATTTCTAACCCTTCTAGTCCAACAAGCTCAAGTAGTAGTAGTAGTAGCAGTAGTGTGGCGAGTGTTTCAGTTACATCACAACTTGGATCCTCGTGGTTCATATTAATATGATCTCCAAGTCCATCGATGACACATCAACAYRCATGGTCTCTTACTCGGTACCYAGAGTTTTGGGGTAAAGRAGATGAGGACGTTGAGCAACACTAGTTTCTTTGTGAAGCCATTTGGAGGTCTTGTGGAACTTTAGAGACAAACAAATTGGTTGAATTCCAGACTACTTTGAGGGGTCGAGCTCTAAAATGGTACAGGAAATCTATCGAGCYAGGGAATACTCAAGGGCAACCTTTCTCTTTAACCCAGGTGAAGCAWCAGTTTATAGCGGAATTTCGATTACCTCAGTYAGAGCAACAKGCTCTCTTCGAGTTGCGGGAKATAAAACAAAGAGACAGTGAGTCCGCATGGGAATATAATCAAAGATTTAAGGATGCAATAGGGAAATTAACAAACCCTATCCATGAGGACCATCAGAGAGAATGGTTTATTCGGGGGTTGTTACCATTAATTCGAATCCCATTGACTTAGTAAATAATAACTACTTTGGGGGCAGTGTTGGAACAAGCCGTGAAGATTGAGGTTATGGCAGGCTATCCTGTAAGCTTGCGAGTGATGAGACCACTTGAAGATCATAATATCGCGCAACTGCAAGGACACATCTCAATGTTAACTGACAAGATCCAAGAGTTGATCCTTCCTAGAGTGGTTCGACTGCAGGTATGGTGTATTGGCTGTTACATTGAAGGTCATACAACAACAGAATGTTCAAGACTGAGGGCTTCAGGGCCCCCTACTCACTCGATGGTGCCTTCGCTAGTAGGACCATCAAGAGGAGTTACGCAAGTCGCCACTACAACGCCATTTCACAGCTTTGTTCAATACCACACTTTCCCGAATCATCAAGGAGGCCAGAACAACGAGTAATGCGAGATCTGTAGAAGTCACGAGCACTCCTTGAGGCACTGCCAAGTACACCCTTGTTCTGAATATAATATATTGTGAATTTTGTGGGTCACCTCATTCTACCGAGCAATGTAGAGCTTTGGATGCTCTCGTCGACAGATTAGATCGTTCCGCATTCAGAGTCAATGAAACTCCTCAAGGGTTCGTAGGAGGTCGCCAAGGCGGTTCCTGATAATACCAAGTACGATCCTATAAAGCAGAAAGAATTCTTCAAGGACGTAGTGGAAATGTTCAGAAAGTTGTCTAGTTTTGCCGTACCTGAGGTTGTGGATCCGATATTTCATCCAAACACTTGCCAACCAAGACTTTCTAGAGAATCTCTTGCTCATTTGGAGCCCTTGGATAAATCGCAAAACACTATTGATTTGTGGTTACAACTATTTTCTTACATTTTGGACGATGAACAACGTACTAGGAAGTTGCGGAACACTATCAAAAGGGCCTTAGGAACCGAAGGAAACTCGAAAGAGTCCATTGCTGCTAACCTTCCAACAAGAAACACAAGTTGGATACAGAAAAGAAAATGGAGAACTGGGAGAGAATTCCAATTGAATGCTCACCTAAATGAATATGAGATCCAGGATGTTATGTTGGATTTGGGCTCTGATGTCAATATCTTGTTGAAGACGACCTTGAAAGCGATGGGCAAACCCGAGCTAGTCTATTTCCTTATACAATTGTGGATGGCAAATCAAAACTGCATCTATTCGGTAGGAAGGCTGCGAAATGTTGAAAAGGATTTGGCTAGCGTCAAAACAGTGGTAGACTTTGAGGTCATCGAAATAATGGGGGAAAACGATTTGTACCCAGCTCTATTGGGCATTGATTGGGCTCACAAGAACTATGTATTCTATAATAGATCTTAAGAAAGAAATTATGACCTTTGAATTTGATGGCCTGAAAGTCACTCAACTTATAGACCCGTATCAAGGTCCACGGTATACTGACACATCGGATGAGAATATGGAACATGATGTTTTGGATCAACTATATACTATGATTGCAGGAAAACGAGCAGATTATATTAATCCCACTGCAGATGGATTCAAATGGATCCGTAAGTTGGCGAAGCATTCAGTTTGCGGAGGAAGATTCTGAAGCAACTTTTGACAA
>ML792927.1:218179-247757 GCA_009831015.1 Picea engelmannii
ACTGAACTGTAATTAATGAGCAGAAACACTAAATGATATAGATTTGGAACTAAATCAACAGCGGAATCATTCATGAACAGTAGACAAATTCTTCACATAATTTTCTGGGCAATGCCCCTTGACAAAAACATAGGAAAGATGACAAATGTAAGGAGAAAGTTTCTTTATTCAGCTTTAGGGAAAATCTCGAGTACAGAACAATAAATGTTCAGCATTAATAAACTGTATTTTCACTCTATCTGAGCAAAAATTTCACTTATTTCCTGAGAAACACAGTCTGAAATCAAAACCTTGACTTCCAATACAAACTATACAGACTGTATAGTCACAAAAGCAGAAATAAAGCTCGATTTCCATGCTCAGAAGAGGTATAGAACAATACCTCATTGTACGGATTTGTTAGCAGCAAAGATAACACCTAGAAATCTGTGCCTAAGCTCAACATTGATTTTTGTGCAAGATGTAACTGCAAAACCAGCAAAACATTGTTGTACGGCCTCCTCAAAACCATACTATATGACCCTCATTGTTGTAAGGTACTCAAACTCTTTAATGTTGAAGCTGCCTTGAAGTGCATGCCAATCCCTCTCCTAGGGATGCATTCCAACTTCCTCTGCTGAAGCTCTTTCCCTCCAAGCAAAGAAACTCTCTTGGGATGTGTGCTTCTTCACCTTTCCTCCAACTCTCCAAAAAAAGTGCGCCCTTCTCCCTCATGAGCTGCCTTTATTCAATTTCAAAGTATAACTGCCCTAACCCTTGGTCTTCGAATGAGATTGATGGTCAAGATCTAATCTTTCCCTCATGATATCAATGGTCATGACTTAATCATTTGTTGAGGTCACTTAAGTCACTAAAGTGACCCATAACATCATAAAGTCACTTTTACACTTTAAAACTAAAAGACCCAACTTTATAAAAACACTTTATAAAGTTACTTTATAAAAACACATTATAAAGTCACTAGAGAGAAATTGTGCAGTGGTCATGTCGCAGGGAGTGGATTCAGTAGGTAGGATTTCAATTGTTTTGTTGTTTCCTTTTTCTGTCAATAAAATGGTGACATGTCCAACTGTCACTTGTCTTAGAGTCTAGTTGTCATTGTCAATTTGTCCAGCCCGGATATCACCTTTTTGGTCGGGGAGGTCCAAATCAAATCTTTTCGTATTTAGTAACGTTCAAGTTTGAAATCCGTGCCTTGTCATTGTCACTTCATTGGTTAACTATCGTTGCTACCTTTTTGGTCACTGTCCTGTCATTACTCGTCCGAGTCACTTAACCGTCAGAGTCACCTAACTCCCAACAACTGTTAGTATCTTTCTGGCTAATTACTGGTGCGTTATTTACTTTCTTGTTTAACCAGTTGTCCCACCACTGGGTTCTCGCTATGCTCTTGATTGCCCAAATCGCTCTTAGATTTTGCCATGTTTGCTAGGCACATTTGACGTTAATGCCACATTACCTCCACGATGTATCTCTTAATGACTGCTAGTTACGTCACTTCCTGACTGTTGCCTATATACTCGTCTTTGCCCGACTGCTCAACGTTATTGTGTTTTCTTCAAGTTAGTTGCATATGTAGTCGTGGAGCCCCCTGAGCATTCGGTGAGCCTGCATTCGTGCCTCTGTCCACCAGTTTTATTTGTCTACAAACGCAGGTCTTCTAGGATGGTTCACACTTCTGGTCAGGGGTCCATTCCCAAAGTCGCTATTCCAGAGGAGTTGATCGATCCACGTGTCAAAGTCCTGGGGGATCTTCATGGAAAGGTTGAGCAAACCTGGTTGCTTGACATCGATCTCACAGACGCATCCCAGTACCCACAGATGGCTATCCATATATTAATGGATATCTCGGCCCTTTCGACTGGTGAACTGCAATGGGACTGGAAACTGTCCTTCATACCCCTTCGGGATACTACCATGCTCAATTTGTGCGACCTATCGATGTTTGGCACTACTGGAGAAGTCGCTCGGAGAACCAAGTTTTTCATTAGCTGGGTGCACAATGGTGCTTTGTGGTTGGACAAGGCCTACCCCATCCACGTCGAAGATATTCATAAGTCGACTGGTCTCTCCATGGAAGGGAAAGACGTCACATAAGGCTTCCAGGGCTCAGGGAAGCACGGCCACAAAAAGGGTGAGATTAGTCTCTACGACAAATATGGCTCCAGGAGAGGAGGTCGTGGAGCGATCATTGACCAAATCAACGATGAGCAAGTCTGTTGTGCCTGCTATATCATTGCACGCAAGGTCATAAAGAACTACTCGTGAGGCAAGTGCACATTAAAAGCCATAGCAGTGGCCGAGTTTAGTAAAAATGGAGCACCTTTGAACTGGTGCAAATACCTGCTCACATAGATGTTGCAGCCCTGCGTCGATGTGCATGAGCGAGCCACATACTTCTTATATGGCTATTTGTTGGTCGCGTTTGCTATGTGGAAGTGGCAGCAGCCTCAGGGTCGAAGCCTCTCCCATGCTCCCGATAGTTGTATAGCTAAGCTCTTCGACCCCTGGCACAGTCGCACTGTTGCCACTCACTCCAAGGACCACGATGCTGCCTTTCTCTCCAGTGGCATAATGACCTTATTTCCACTACTCAACGATCGAGGATTCCGCAGGCGCTGCTCAACCGACACACCCATAACATTTGGTTTGGTATGTGTTATCCCCCACTTTTAGGGATAACTAAGGAGATTATGTCTTGAGGCCCACATGTCCTAGACATGGAGTACCGAGAGCCAGATCGACTTGAGCATGGCCCTGGAGGGCCCATCTTTTTCCTTTCAGGGCCTCCACTTTGTCAGCAGTAGCAGCATCCATCACCTCGACTTGGTCTTGTATCGGAGATGGTTCTTGCTCCATGAAGTAATGAGTTCGGGTATCATGGTATGTGTCACTCTGATCCTCAAAACCTTTGAATATGTGCAACTAGTTCTTTTTGTTTCTAATGAGTGCTTTGATCTTATACTTATCCACTTGACCATGTCTGGGGGAAATGACAGGATGCCTTAGTAAGCCTATGCCCATAGGTTTTGAGTTGCCACTGGGGGGATTCATGAAAAGTCATCGTCCGCTCCCGTCATACTTACCACTTTTCCATCTTACTTCCTGCTCATCCATCCCATTACATTGGTCCGGGGATTGGGTTGGCCAATCATCACGAGCCAGCCTATTGGGTCCATGGGCACCTAGCAGTATGACACTACTAGCAGCTGGTTACCACGCCAGGGTAGTGGCTCTTGGTTGCATGGCCAAGAGAAAGGGGGTCTCATCACGAGCCAACCTTCTCATTTCCGTGAAAGTGCTTGTGGGTAACATTGTCACCACTGGTCACCACGCCAGGGCAGTGTCCCCTGATTAGCTTCTTGAAGAAAAAACAATAAAGAATAAAGAATAAAAGGCATCAATGGGCTTGGAAACATTTACATCCAGGATAGGTGCAACTCGCCTTTTACAAAGGCACCCACAGGAAAGCCTTGCATTTCCCTGCTATCATTGCACCCTTTGTCAGGACATCCCTTATCCACCTCACCCATTTACATGACTTGGATTTGATCTCTTTCGGAAACGTCCCTTTTCCAGTGGACACTAGCCCATTAGGACGCCTTGTCACTTCCTCCAAACTTGCCTTGCAGATTTGTATAATGTCATTGAGCATTTGACTGGGTAAAAGGGGTTTTATGCACATGTTTAATAAAATTGATGATCAGATGTGATTTACATTGCTATGATCCCTGTGACTTATGAGCCCATGGAGGGCATATCTGTTGATGTGCAGGATCATACTCGATGGATAGGTACCATGTTGGACAGGTACACATGGGGAGATGATTAGTTCGGACCTCCATGGGGCTGAAGAGCCCACCAGATGGATGCTGAGACCCCAGCAGGGGGCAGAGACAAGACATAGGGGTTTGCACTAGAGAAGAGGAGGACGTTCCATAGAGGCACCCTGGCAGAGCCTTACCTAGGGGGGTTGTGCCCTCTCCATTGGAACGTTGGCCTTGGAAGGCCCAGGATGTCACCCAGGAGGCCCATGACATCATCCAATTTTATGGACGTTTTGGGGAGACAGTCATGGCAGTGTGGCACGTGTGGCAGATTGGAGAGGCCCAAGGAGGGATAATGTTTTTCTCCAGGAGGCTACATTTGCCCTAGAAAGGGATAACGTCACCCTAGAAGGGGCATGACGTCTTACTTTTGCTTGATTAGGGTTTAATTTATGACATTTAATGTAAAACAATATTATTTGGTATTTTGGCTTTGTCGGCCTTTTGGTGACCTAAATTTTAATAAGGTCACTTGGTATTGTATAAGTAGAGAGCTAAAACTCTCATTTTAAACATAATCTTTCACTCACACATTAGTGAGGTCTGAAATTTGCGCCCTACTTTAGGGTTTTTTGCCGAAAATTGATGCGCACTTGTTGAAGGAGACTATTTTTGGACTATTTTGGCATTTCTTCTTGGTGGAAGGTTTACAACTAGGGTTTGGCTATATGAATTCTTGGTTTATGTAAGTGAATTTCTGCAACACTTCTTTATTTAATGATTATAGTATTTTTTACTTGCATTTTGTTATTATAATTTGCTGGATTAAACCCTAGGTGACAAGCACATGTTGGTGTCCTTGTCTCATGTCCCTATCAAGTTAAGAGTTATTTTGATTTGTTGAAGTTAGGTAGAGCCTTGCCATAGCAACACTCTACTTCTATTCTTCCAGCCTAGCCGTTTTTTTTACTTGTTATTGAGCTAAGGAGGAAAACACATCAAGGCCTAGGGTTTCTACACCTTGGTGAGCCATTTTCCCCTAGGGTTTGATAGATGAAGCCTTGCCTTAGCAACACTTCATCTTCAAACTCTCTTGTCTTTAGCCCTAYAATTATTACTCAAGCTAGCCGATTTTTATCTTGCCATTGAGCTAAAGAAGGAGGAGAGACCACTAAGGCCTAGGGTTTCTATACCTTAGTGAGCCTTTCTCCCCTTGGGTTTCATTGTTGAGGCCTTGCTTTAGCAACACCTCAACATTTAACCCTCTTGTCTTTGGCCATATCATTATCATTTYGGCCCTTCAACATTTGCAGCCATTTGACTCCATTTKCCCTAATAACGCACTGATCTAAGACTTMTTGTGTTGAGCACCTTGATCATACAAACATCCAATACCTTGAACAACTACTAACCCTTCTRACCCTAGCTTAGACTAATATCTACTAGCTTAGACTAATATCTACTAACCCTACTGCTTCCATTATCTACTTGAGTTATCTTTATACATTGCAACATTTATATCTTTAAAAGCAATTGAGTGATCAGCTAAGGCGTTGTTTCTTGATATTGATATTGTTACATTGATTGCCATTGGCATTTATTGTGAAGTGATATATTCTAATCATTGCCATTATACATCGTTAACTTGCTTCATCAATATTGTTTATCAATTGCTTTATATCAGAAGTCCATGATTATATGAAGTACTAACCAAGCAAGTGATCTTGCATATGCATAGTTTCTTTGTTGCTTTGTCTCGGGCAGGTACACCTTTTGGTTATTACTTATCTTTATTAGCTGGTTAGCTGGGACTTTCTGATTGGTGGTGACTTGTGAGGGGGAAATTATCACTTAGCCTTCTAAGCCTTTGCCTTCTCAAAACCCTAGGTCACCGGGGACGTCTCCCCTGGGCCTTACCTCCCTAAACAGAAAGAGCTATCCCATTGAGGTGACAATGGTGGGATAGTCTCAGTTTCGCCAGTTTGCCCTTCTTCCATCCGTCTTTTACCTTAACTACAAACTGTGTGATAATAGTATGAACCATGAATTTACTTTTGTGAGGCCTTTAGGTGTAGCTTCGTCCATTTTTCACACTCCTCCCCTGCCTTTTTATCTGGATGAGGCAATTCTAGACAAGGAAATCATGGCCTTGCCGAGAGTTACAAAGGAAAAGAAAAGATCAGGTATTACCTACTCGATGCCTCCCATCTCTGCAACGGTCACCTCTTGCGCAGACACCTGGTGCAGGCCCCAGCTCGACAAAGAGAGATTGGACGCCCTAAAGCTTAGAGGAAGGGGAAGATGAAGGTGAAGAGGAAGCACTACCTAGGGGGACAATTCAGATTCCGTTCTCCTCCATCCCGGACGACGCTACCATCTCTTGTAAGCAGTTATGCGAAGTCTTTGCTTCTGCTTTTCCTATAAAGAAATCACATTGATTCTCCGTCCAAGTCTACTGCTGACCCCATTATCACAGAGGTCACTCCCATTTCTTCCCTTCTGCTACCAACTCGCACCACCACCCCCTTTCCCTCTTCCATTCCCATCATCACAATTATTGATGATCCACCTATCCAGACCCAATCCACTTACGTCATCGAGGAGCTTAACCATCCATCACCTAGTTCAATTGCAGATGCCCCATCTTCCACTCCATCGTCCCTTCACCATCATATTGACATCACGACACCCGCCTCTACTTCCCCTTTCACGCTGACTCCAAGGACCACCATCCACATTCCATCCACTATCCAACTTCCACAAGTCCATGTTCGTCTTGACACCCAGTGTGAGTCCCTACTCTTTGTAGGGGCTGGGAAATTGCTCGAAGCGTCGGAGATAGGGCCAGAGGTGCAAGCGCAGATGGACCAGGATACTCTACAGGACAAGATGGATACCCAGGATGACACTCAGTCAACCCAAAGCAGGAGCTCGATTAAAGAACAAATTGCGTCAATGCTTCAGGATCCCCAGTAGTGCCGCGCTATCCTGGAGCAACTAGATGTGGTTGCAACATTTCAACAGGAGGTCCAACATAGGCTTGCACGCAGTTTCCGAGCTCATTCGGCTAGTCCTAATGGTGCTGACACTCCCAGCATGTTGGAATGCTATGTTGCCAATGGCTAGTCACTAGCATCACGGTTGCCAATGGATCCGTCTCTCACCAATGGAGAGCTTGTGGCTTGGTCTACCCCCCATCTCTTGCATCTTAAGCACGCATCCATTGACCAATTGGAGCATAGGATTATCACAGTTGAATGGGTTAACGAAGAGCTCATACAACAGTCACAACAGTTGTGCCAAGATTTAGTTGCCACATCTTCAACAAAGAATATGAGCATGGATTGCATGTTCAGGTCGAATCCACTGTTGCGGCTGTGTCAAATAAATTTGTTCAAATCTGGCCCAAATTCAGACAGGTAGCACCAGAGTTGCCAGAAGACATTACCCCGGTTGCGCCTATAGAATGGATCACGCTTGTCGCAGACGCATGGACGCAACTCGCAGGGAAGGCAGACAATCTCCAGCGCCAACTTGAGACTATTCAACTCTAGGAGCAAGAGCAGCCCAAGGCTTTGTGCGAGAAGATCACCCAGGTCATTGTTGAAGGTGATAACGTCTGCTCATCCCTCCATTCTTGGGCCGGTGAATGTCGGGAGTTGTTTAATATAGTCTATCACTGGGTTGGGTTATTGGAGCGTCACAGCAAGCCAGTTAATGAGTTGCGTGCACAACTTAACCAGTTGAATGCAGAAGCGCAGGCTATCGATGATCCTATCGAGCAACAAGCCAAGTTTGCAAAGATCCAAGCAGTGGACAAAAAGATGGATGTGCTACACGAGGCTACTCAAGTCGCGAACAAAGAGCTCTTGGACTTCCGCCTTGCGTTCTAGTCTCTACTTATGTCCAACTACAACACCTGGATTCAACTGTCGACTCCAAATGGAATGCCCTACCGGCCTCTAAGCCTGAAGAGCCGACTGTTGCCACGGGCCAAGAATTTGTTGCAGGTGCATCCATTCTTGTCAGGAAATGGCAAGAAAGAGTGGACCAATACGACTAGTTTCGCCAGCGAGCAGTGCAGGTCATTGTTGAGTTGGGCCCTCTATTTGAGGGAGACTGTAGTAAGGAAGCGGAAGGTTGACTCGGGGCGAGTCAACGCCTATGGTCGGGCCTTGTTGAGCCCTCCGTTTTTGGAAACGACAAAGTTTTGAGAAAAGTGTTGCATGCTAGCTGCGAAATGGAAAGTAGCGGAAACCATCTAGAAGAATGGAAAGATAACTAAAGTGTAACAACAATGCAGATGGTAGAAAGCACCATGCACTAGCTGGATGAGCAGTTAGAAAAGCGGCAAGAGTACTGCATGCCAGCGGAAAAGCCAGGAAGAAAGCGGAACCAGGAATCCAAGAAGCAGCTAAGTAAAACATATAAAGAGGAGAGCAGTGCGATGAGGAAAGAGCTAATGGACAACTGGGATCAATGAAATCAAAAGTTATGAGGGTCAATGTAGCTCATAAGAGATAGATTGTTTGTATTGATGTTAAGACTAGAAGCATGAGCCACATTGTTCTGCTGTAATAGGAATTTTAGGAGTTACCATGCTTGCGCAGAAGGGTTTTTCAGTCTGTAATGGGTTCTGGGATTAGTTTTCCTTGTGCAAGATATTGCTTGAGATATGTATTCAATGTATGATAGCTTAGTATTGATGATAATAGAAAGATTGTTGGGCCCTAAAAATTTCTTGTTTATTGAGCTATCATGATGTGGATGAATCTGTACTTCCAGTGCGTAATTGATTTTAGCTAGTCTATTTATTAATTGATCATTGTTTATGTATGTCTGTGAGATCTGCTATATGGCTCAATTAGTAGTTAGATAATTCCAATGTTGCGTTCTCTTCGACTTGATGTACCACACACGTCTTGGCTGCGCTTTGAGTGAGACCTCCTTCCCTTGCGGAAGGTTGGATATGCCAGCGCTGCTAGACTACAACGGTATCTTTTGTTGGTAACCTACGACAACCCTAGTCTCGATTTTTCGCCAACATGTACGCGACTATCCTCACTAAAATTCACGTACATGTATGGAAAGTCCATACGGAAAGCTCTATACTGTAGATTTTCTGAGGTCCTATGAGGCTGCCATCTAAGGTCTGTCCTTGACCTTCGTATGGCTCTAAGTTTCAACTGTGTGGCTGTCTTTTCTTGTTGTTTTTAGGACAGCAAACAATCACCAAAGTTTCTGCTCAATATTTGATGGTTAAATGCTCTTTTAAGGTGCCCTTGCAAGTGTTTTTTTTACTCAATGTTAGCACATGCAATATACATTAAAACACATAACACTACCTCTAGATCTTGAACTTTAAAATGTTGATCTACACTTCTAAGCATGCATAAATTTGACACATAGATTTTTGGTCAACATGACCCTGGGAAAACCTCCCCATGTGGAAAACCAGTTTGGAGCAGATATATATAGAAGGCCTCAAAGAAAAATGTACAACACAGGAAACATATACAAGTGAACCTGGTACAATAGCAACCACTCTCTGGTGCCTTGGAGTTCCTCGAAGACTTTCCCACAAGCCTTGTGAAGTAAGGCGCCCCTTTCCTTGGTGAGCCTTTCTTCCTCTTGCTTGCTTTGTCTCGATCCTGATCCTTTGCTTTGCCTTTGCTATTGCTTGCCTATGAACTTTCCTTGTCTTTGTCCTTGCCTTTGAAGTAGCCTCTCTCTCACAAGAAGAACCTCCTCCAAGTGATGGTGCGCCCCTCCTCTCAAGTGCGACCCCCACACATGAAAAAACTCAAATAGCTCCCTCTCCTTCACCCTTGCGCCCTCTACTCCCTAGAGTGCCTAAGCAAGTGAAGTTGACTCTCTCCATGAAGGAAGAACCTCCCACGAGCTAGAGGAGAGCTTCCTCTCAAGAATGAGCCTCTCCTCCTAGCAAATGCGCCCCTCCTCCATAAATGCACCCACCTCCTAGATATGTGCACCCTCACTCCCAATAACTCCCTCTATAGCAGAAGAGCAAGCTACCACCATGGGAGTGAGCTACCAAACAATGAATGAAGCCTCCTCTACAATGAATGCACCCCTCCTATAGTAAATGCGCCTCCATCCATAAGCATGCGCCCTCTACCTGGAAATGGCTAAGACTCCATGGATGAACTCTCCAAGCAAACTCCTCAAGCCAACAAAGGGTTCCTCCTCAAACCCTCATGCAAGTGCGCCCTCGTCCTCCTCTTCTCACAAGTGAAGAAATGAGTCTCATAAATGCACTAAACCCTCTTTTAGCCTCCGTTGGTCAAGCCCTAAAAGATCAATGGCCTAGATCCAATCTAGCCAAGTCTAATCAATGGGTGGGATCTAATCCAAAAATCTCACTAAGGAAACCCACTTTCCTTAGTTGCTTTATGTCTATTGATTCACCCACTTTGTGAATCAATTGTCACTTTATGACTTAAGTGACATATTTCACTTTTGACTTAAATCTCCCAAGTCAAAGTGAAATTAGAATCATAAAGTAAAGTACAAGGGTAATAGTCTCCCCCTTTGTGNCTCTACTCCCTAGAGTGCCTAAGCAAGTGAAGTTGACTCTCTCCATGAAGGAAGAACCTCCCACGAGCTAGAGGAGAGCTTCCTCTCAAGAATGAGCCTCTCCTCCTAGCAAATGCGCCCCTCCTCCATAAATGCACCCACCTCCTAGATATGTGCACCCTCACTCCCAATAACTCCCTCTATAGCAGAAGAGCAAGCTACCACCATGGGAGTGAGCTACCAAACAATGAATGAAGCCTCCTCTACAATGAATGCACCCCTCCTATAGTAAATGCGCCTCCATCCATAAGCATGCGCCCTCTACCTGGAAATGGCTAAGACTCCATGGATGAACTCTCCAAGCAAACTCCTCAAGCCAACAAAGGGTTCCTCCTCAAACCCTCATGCAAGTGCGCCCTCGTCCTCCTCTTCTCACAAGTGAAGAAATGAGTCTCATAAATGCACTAAACCCTCTTTTAGCCTCCGTTGGTCAAGCCCTAAAAGATCAATGGCCTAGATCCAATCTAGCCAAGTCTAATCAATGGGTGGGATCTAATCCAAAAATCTCACTAAGGAAACCCACTTTCCTTAGTTGCTTTATGTCTATTGATTCACCCACTTTGTGAATCAATTGTCACTTTATGACTTAAGTGACATATTTCACTTTTGACTTAAATCTCCCAAGTCAAAGTGAAATTAGAATCATAAAGTAAAGTACAAGGGTAATAGTCTCCCCCTTTGTGTTTAGAGACTCATAAACACATGGGGACCACTTTCCAAGGTACCCAAATCTCAACACTCCCTCTTACCGAGGAAAGTGCTCGTCACCACCAATCTCATCCCTGTAGAGGACATGGTTGCCTCCTAGCATATACTCGGTGAGTATGGCTGTACCCTGATCACTAAAAGCAGTCTCTATCACAGATCTTCTCAATCCGTGTGATCTATAGATGGAAGTGTCTCTCCAGCTATCCAAGATCACTTAGATCTCAGCATCACACCAAAGATATCCACCTTGGTCTCCCACCAAGTATTTCTACCTCCTGACATCTCTCCAACGGTCATTACTCTTGGCATCTCACCAAGAGTCACTCTCTTGGCATCTCACCAAGAGTACCAGGATCTCGGTATCTCACCAAGATCCTCAACTTGGCCTCTCGCCACATAGCTTCCACCTGAAGTGGATCCAGAACCTGATCTGCCCGTCTCTGTAGCCAAGTGAGGCTCAAGCCTCCATGGTGCCCTGTCGCTCCTCCTCATCAATCTTTGATGCTCTGAAGCTATAGCACCAACTCTCTGTCTGCTCGACAACTCTAAAACTAAAGCTATCCTGGGTGGACCAGTCACCCCCTATGAAGATGGTGTCCAAGGAAACTGAGTCTGAACTCCCTTTGAATCACTGCTATGAGTCAGTCAGTCCTCCTCAACTCTATCTCCCCATCTAATGCTGGATGGTGTAACAACAGACAAAGTAGTCATGAATGCACACTCTCTCGCAAACTTCTCATTGAACTCTATCTCCTATGCTGTCGCTGCTGACCCATCTTGATGCTTCTTCTTCTTCTTGGGACACTCTCCTATATAGTGACCCATCTCTCCACAAGGAAAGCATCTCACTGTGCTCATGTCTCTCTTCTACCCACTGCTGCTGCTCTCTCCTCCCCGTGGTGGGGCCCCAAACTTGGGACCCTGTCGACCTCCTCGACCGATCTTCTTCTTGCCCTTTGTCCAAAGAGCAAGGTCCTCATCACTCATAATTAACTGACTGTTGCTGCTGCTGCTGTCCAGAAGCCTCTGCCACTAGTCTAGTCTCCTCCTGGACGAAGTCATCTCACATCCTCTCCCATGTAGGCATAACCTCCCTGGCAAGAATGCCGCGAACGAATGGACCCCATGGTTTGGTAAAGATGTTCAAAGCTGTTCTCACCATAGAGTTGGGATCCACCACCTCTTCGACGGCTCCAAGCTCGTCTCTAATCTGGGTGTATCTACCAAGGAACAAAGTGACCGACTCATCCTTGAGCATGCAAATGCCCCTCAGTCGATCATGAAGAACCAACTTCCGGTTCTCATTAGAACTCTCATACAACTTGCATAGAGATGCTGACATCTCCCATGCATAAGTCTTCCCAGTCAAGTGGGGAATAATATGATCTCGAACTGCATCACAAATGGTCCTCTTTGCCTTATTGTTCCTCTTCCTGAAATCTGCCAACAAGACTGGGGAAGTAACAGGAAGAACCAGAATAGGCGCCTCAACTATATCCCATAGTTTGAGGTCCTCTAAGACAAAGACGATCCTCGCCTTCCAAGGCGACCAATTGCTAGCCCCGGCTAGCCTATCCTCCACACGCATCTGAGATATTGACATGTCTGCCAAACTGCGCTCACTTTGATGCTCCAAATGCAAAAGAACGCTGCCTCACTCCTGTCAACATAGGTGTGAAAAGAGGCAAGCGAACACCGACCTCACTCCTAGCAAATAGGTATGAAAAGAGGTCGTAAACTACAGCCTCACTCCTGTCCATGTAGGTGTGAAAAAAGGCTGTCCACAAGTGTCAAAAATCAGCCGAACAAATCTGCCCACGAGCTGTCCACAAACTCTGTCAACAGGCTGTCCAAAATCTGCCCTGAACTGTCCAACTGGCACTAACTGAAAGGTACCTTCAGATCTGAGATTTGCTCACTGTTTTGGACTGTAAACTTGCTGTCCAAAAATAGCCAACAGGTCTGATATAAAACCTCACAAAACTGCCCACAAAAATGCTCAAAAATCAGCAAGTCTAAGCCACCATTGGCTCTGATACCATGTAGATTTTCTGAGGTCCTATGAGGCTGCCATCTAAGGTCTGTCCTTGACCTTAGTATGGCTCCAAGTTTCAACTGTGTGGCTGTCTTTTCTTGCTGTTTTTAAGACAACAAACAGTCCCCAAACTTTCTGCTCAATATTTGATGCTTAAGTGCTCTTTTAAGGTGCCCTTGCAAGTGTTTTCTTTACTCAATGTTAGCACATGCAATATACATTAAAACACATAACACTACCTCTAGATATTGAACTTTAAAATGCTGATCTACACTTCTAAGCATGCATAAATTTGACACAGATTTTTGGTCAACATGACCTTGGAAAAACCCCCTCGTGGGCAAAACCAGTTTGGAGCAGATATACATAGAAGGCCTCAAAGCAAAATGTACAACACAGGAAACATATACAAGTGAACCTGGTACAATAACAACCACTCTCTGGTGCCTTAGAGTTCCTCGAAGACTTTCCCACAAGCCTTGTGAAGTAAGGTGCCCCTTGCCTTGGTGAGCCTTTCTTCCTCTTACTTGCTTTGTCTTTATCCTGATCCTTTGCTTTGCCTTTGCTCTTGCTTGCTTCTGAACTGGCCGTGTCTTTGTCCTTGCCTTTGAAGTAGCCTCCCTCTCACAAGAAGAACCTCCTCCAAGTGATGGTGCACCCCTCCTCTCAAGTGCGCCCCCCATATGTGCAAAAACTCAAATAGCTCCCTCTCCTTCACCCTTGTGCCCTATACTTTCTAGAGTGCCTAAGCAAGTGAAGTTGACTCTCTCCATGAAGGAAGAACCTCCCACGAGCTAGAGGAGAGCTTCCTCCTCTCAAGAATGCGTCTCTTCACTTAGCAAATGTGCCCCTCCTCCATAAATGCACCCTCCTCCTAGATATGTGCGCCCTCACTCCCAATAACTCCCTCTATAGCACAAGAGCAAGCTACCGCCATGGGAGTGAGCTACCAAACAATGAATGAAGCCTCCTCTACAATGAATGCACCCCTCTCCTCAAGTTGCGCCCCTCCTATAGTAAATGCGCCTCCATCCACAAGCATGCACCCTCTACCTGGAAATGGATAAGACTCCATGGAGGAATTCTCCAAGCAAGCTCCTCAAGCCAACAAAGGGTTCCTCCTCAAACCCTCATGCAAGTGCACCCTCCTCTCCTCCTCTTCTCACAAGTGAAGAAATGAGTTTCATAAATGCACTATACCCTCCTTTAGCCTCCTTTGGCCAAGCCCTAAAAGATCAATGGCCTAGATCCAATCTAGCCAAGTCTAATCAATGGGTGAGATCTAATCCAAAAATTTCACTAAGGAAACCCACTTTCCTTAGTTGCTTTATGTCTATTAATTCACCCACTTTGTGAATTAATTGTCACTTTATGACTTTGACATATTTCACTTTTGACTTAAATCTCCTAAGTCAAAGTGAAATTAGAATCATAAAGTAAAATACAAGGGTAATAGTCTCCCCCTTTGTGTTTAGAGACTCATAAACACATGGGGACCACTTTCCAAGGTACCCAAATCTCAACACATACGACGCTACACTTCCCTGTGGCTTCCTTTGACTGAAACCCACCTGCGTTGCCTCTATTCTGTCTTCTGCTTGATCTRATCTTTAGATGGAAGTCCTTCTCCACCTATCCAAGTTCTTGAATCACAGTTCTTCGTGATCCAATACTCTATGTCGACTCCCTCAACACTTGTCAAGTATCAAGTGTCTTTCTCCTTCACCCTAGCCTTGCTTTTATACTTGTGAGTTATATCTCCAAAGTGATTGCATGTTGAGATTACTTCTCACTACACTTGAGATTTAGAAACATGCTAATTACTTTTAGCACTTTCCTTAAATAAATCAATTAACTAATTACACAATTAATTAATCAAAACAATTTACTTTAATAATTCCTTTAATTAAAGTAAATCTACCAAGGTAAAAGGCTTTGGACGATTTCCACATGTCTAGACACATAGACCTGTGCGGAAATACTTGTCTGATGCTACAACTAGCATCAACTAGAAGAATAGAATTTGATCAGATTTGCTGCAATTCATCCATGTACATTTTAGAACAGTACGACAGAAACTCGTTTGTCCTTGCATCAATATGCAATCCATGCGTCCAGTCAAGTCGTGCTTCTTCACCCTATATCATTTTTTAGATGGTTGAATTTTACTTTGGCAGATTGTATCTCATTGGAAACGGGAGTAGAGTAAATGAAAATTATGTCAAAACATGTTATGTCTCTTGGAGCTTTATTATTTCCATGTGTTGTAAATCTGGTTCATATTTGAAATAATATATGTTGCACTGTCAAAAAAAGTTATGATACATATACTAGTCCTTTAAGTAAATTCATTATTTACCTTTTGCAATGGTGGTGGATTTTCCTGCAGGCCGTTGGAGGAAGTGGTGCTGAACAGACTGTAGCAACTGGGACAATGGAAGTACTCAAACCTTGTTGGGCTGTAGCTACTTCTGGAGTTCCAGTGCGAGAGCAACTCTTCAATGCCTCTATCTGCAGGCATGGCCCATTTAGTGTATCACGAGCTTTTGGTCGCACTTTTGATGCTGCTCCTCTAGAGGTAGCAACACCTATCCTGATTCCCAGAAATGATGGACACAAGCATCGGAAAGGAAGCCATGGCGATGTAATATTCTTGACAAGCCGAGGAGAGGTATATCTCTATTACTCACTAATTTGTTTCTCAATTAAATTTGAGTTGCATCATCTTTATTTTATTTGATTGTTTTCCTTTGGAAAAGGTACTTATTATTATTTTGTTTCGCAGGTTACTTCTTATTTTCCAGGCATTCATGGCCAGGGTGCAATCCGAAGATGGCAACTGCTAACTGGTGCTACATGGTCAAATTTGCCTTCACCTGCAGGCATTGTTGAAGAAAAGGTTATCCCCACTTTAGAACCTTTGCCATTGCATGTTCATGGAACCCACAAAGTGATTCTGGTTGCGGGAGAGCAGGAGGCAGTTATTCTTTCCCCAGATGGTAGTCAGCTTACATCAATCTTTCTGCCGTCTCCACCTACTCACCCCATATTATATGGTGATTTCTCAAATGATGGCTTGAATGACCTGATTCTTGTAACTTCTGATGGAATTTATGGATTTGTACAAACTCGGCAACCTGGTGCCCTCTTCTTCAGTTCCCTGGTTGGTTGTTTGATAGTTGTCATGGTTGTTATACTCATCTCGCAACATTTTAACTCGACAAACTCAAAACCAAGGCCCTTTGAAAGAAAGAGCACTGACACAAGGTAATATGTGTACTGTGAGCATCTTTTGCTTGAAGCAGAATCTTTTTCTTCTTTGATAGAAAACAACAAACCCTTATTATGGTTACATATGTAGCATATTGAGTGATACATGCATTTATGAGCACAGGAATATAGCAAAAACTTATTTGCTCATGTGTAAGTTGTTTCAAGTTGAAGTTCTGTGGGATTTTAAAATGTTGTAATTCTGTCGTAAGAGTTTCAGGGGATAGCATCTTCTCTAGGCTGCACCAATTTAGATGACTACAAAATATATGAAGTGAAATTCTGGCTGATGTAATCATACTTGTAGAATTTGTTATGCCTTATCCTCTTTTTTTCACTGGCTGTAGTTACATGGGTGCAAATTTGAACAGATTATGTATAATTGATAGTGTACATTTCACCTCAATGACCTGCATGGCATTGCAAACGTGCTATTTAATGAAAATTACTTTTACATTTTCAAACAACATATTACAGAGCTTGGATGGGATAAAACATGTAGACGTTTGTAAACAAAACATAGGCAACATAAATTAGCAACACTATTGATATTGTTTGTAATGGACAATACTTCAGGAAAGCTAATGTTTGTTGAGCATTTATCCAAAATCTGGCTAGCCACATTGAAAATTGGTAGATTATTTCACCATATAAGTTGTTAAGCAGCATACATCACTATACAAGATAGGAGACAGAGAGTAAGGATGAGAGAATGGATACTACCATGTATCTGTATTCATTGTTCTTCATCAAAATTATTACATGCATGGACAGTTGCTCATGAACAAGAAACCGTAAGCTTCTATAACTCCCTATGATCTATGTGTACATTGGGCTAACTCTCTCAACACCCTAACTTAGCATGTATCCACAACAAAACAGCTATTCTAATTATGAATTAACACTAACATGAACATCAATGAACAAAGCAATCTTAGCCAAGTGATGCGGGGAACTAAATTGTGTTGCTTTCATTTGTCAATTGGAGCCTGGACCTGTTGGTATGCTGCTACATCTCTTCAAGTACTTCGATTTTTAGTCCTTTGACCTCTTTGCTCAACACCCATTTTTCTTGCTTGTGTCACACTTTTTGTATTATTATCTGGACAGTGAGCAGCTTGTAACTGTTGCATGTCAAAAGTAGTACGGAATGGCTGTCAAGGACCTTGGTTTAATGCTACCCTCCACAAACTAGTTTAAGCTCTTTTCCTTCAAGGAATTGTTATCCAGAAGCCACATAATCTAGAGCACTTGCTTTTCTTGAGGGTTTACTTGACCTGATACACGTTATGGGTAAATTTGAATCATCACGAATAGTTGCCAATATAAAATATTTGTCAAACCAACTATCCTGAATGCATTAACGGGGCACATCCTCCTAGCCCCACATGTCATGTGTCCATGTTGGACACGTGGACATATAGGACACATGAATGTGTCAGACATGCATGGGACATGTATCTTGTTCCATGATGTGTCCCATGGGTCTTTGACATTCATTCATCACTGTGTCCCAATGTGTCGAGCACCCAAGACACAATTTCAAGAAGTTTGGCAAGAATTTAAAAAAGGTGTGTAGATGTGTCAATACATGTATCCTGATATGTGATTGATGTATTTTTATTTTCAGAATGTTCAATATTTTTTACATCATTATGTCTATATTTCATTTTTGTAATTTTAATATTTAAAAAATTATATACACACACACACACCCCTTTGTGTGTGTTTCAAGGGGTCTATGTGTCCTGTGTTGGATGCATGTGTCCATGTATCTGCGTGTCCCCATGTCATGCGACTTAGATTAAAAAGTGTTTATTAGACATTGTAATGTTTATTTTATCTAAGAAAAATAAATATGATGCATCAAAGAGTAATGATGTAATGTAATAAAGTGAGAAATATGTAGTACATAATAAAAAGTCTATTGGGCTTTTTGAGTGGTCGAGGGCTTTGAGCTTCATGCAGGATGTTGCAGGGTTGATTCCCTTGGCTAGCTATCTCTGTTGTGTGCCTCACTTGTGTCCCTACTAGGCCAAGCATTGTAATTAGTGTCGACAAGTTTATAGTGGGCATCATCCATGAAATACAGGGAAGTGCCAAGGGTTTCTCCATGAGGTTCCCTTTGGAATAAAAGTCATACACAATAAATAAATTTTAAGTTAATAAAATTAGGGTAACGGTTCCTACCAAGAATAATAAAGCTTGCTTGGTACAAACAAGGGGGTCTCATTCATCAATTTGGTGTCTGGCTAGGCCGTGACCTTAAAATTAGATTATTATTATTATTATAGTAGTATTAGACAACACCCTTGTATGTCATTTCTAAACATAATAATATAATATCACTCATATTTTTTGCCTCTTTGCATATTCTTCATAGTTTAGTTTAACATGATATCAGAGCCACTCAAGTGAACATGGCATTGGGCATCTACAATGAATTGTGTCAAGTCAAAGTTTGGCACATTTGAAGAAAGAGATACCTTGTACTCGTGAGGTTGGTATATGGAATTACAGAGGGAAAAATGAATTTAATTAAATCATAGAAGAGACGTTGATTAAATCGCACACAAGTGAACATGACATTGGGCATTTACAATGAATTGTGTCAAGTGAGGTGAGGTATTGGCTTAGTTAGTTAGTGCACTGCCTTTAAGGCTTTGTTTTAACTTTCAAAGTCACAAGTTAAAGTCAAAGTTTGGCACATTTGGAGAAAGAGATAAACTGTACTCGTAAGGTTGGTATATGGAATTATAGAAGGAAAAATGAATTTAATTAAATTGTAGAAGAGACTTTGATTAAATCGCGAGGAGGCATATCAAATTTATAAGGGGCCAATCTTTCCAAGGCACTTCAAAGGAAGAGTTTGTGATTGGTAGCTGCCTAAAGCAGCCCCTTACCCGCAACGCCATAAAAGACTCAAGGAAACTGTAGAAGGTTGTAGATGTATGATTTCTAACACGTGAAGATATGTAGGCATAAATGTGGTGGCATTTGATCATGAAACATAGACTACAGATAATAGAAAAATCTATGATCGTTGTGTATGGTCACAGAATGATGACATATCAGATTCCAAAGAGCACATGGTAATCTAGTCATGAGTCTCGCCCATGATTCAACAAAGAAATCCTATGCAAAATATTGAGTTGTAACCATTTGACCCATCTCGAGAAGTTATACCATACAATTTTCAAAAAATGTAGCTAGATAGGTATTGGGGGGCCCCGAGGGCCCATAGTGATAATAGTAGAGGCCATTCAATGTAAGGTGGACTAGGTCCACTATAGTATTAAATAAGGCCACTATGGTAGTTAGATATAATAAATGTAAGAGAACTTCTTAGAAGGTTATGCTTCTAGAAGGTTCTTCCTTTAGAATGTTCTTAGATGGTTGGTAGCACTATATAAAGGGGTTCAAGAAATGTAATGAGATATGAAAATATGTATTGTATTGGGAGCAATAGATCAATAGGAGGATGCTCCCTCAAAGAGGCAAGTGAACAGGTGAGAATCCCTTCCATAATAGGATCCATTGTATGGTGTTGCCCTACCTCAAGGGTCTTCTTATAATAAAGATTTTGTTTTTTTATATTGTTTTCTAAATCTTTGTGGTGTTTCTGTATGCAAGTATTTAATTTTTAACAAGTGGTATCAGAGCACTTTCCTTGGCAGGAAGTGTGGGAAATTATATATATATATATATATATATATATATATATATATATATATATATATATATATATATATAATCCTCCGAAACTGAGTCTGGGAAGTGGAGTTATCGACATTTTAAAATCTGCAGTTTTTAGGGTTTTTATCTGTGGATGGTCGTGTGATTTTTTTTATTTTTGTAATACCTGAGGACAAATTTGCACAAACATTAAAGATATCAGTTCCTCTCACAATTTCACCCAATTTCAAAAAAACAAATCATCCAAATCAGAGCTCTGGAAGTGAACATATTGTTGATTTAAAATCAACCATTTTTTGGGATTTTTCGTGACAACGGCGGGATTGCAGAGCTCATAGTTTTTCACAGATCGCTTAAATTGCTACTAGATCAGTGCCATTGGATATATAATTTTAAGATATTCCTTTTGGTATATTACATGTGGTATCTCCAATGGATATTCGACTTCTCATGGAAATTAGACAAAAGTTTGAAGCCCTTGAGCACCCTCTGCAAGAGGGTCTACAAGATGTCAGGGACAATTGTCACAGTATTCAAAGGTCCTTGTTGAAATTAGTGCAACTGCAAGATCCATTCTTCAGGAGGATGACATAAGACCCTAGCTAAGATCTAGGGACCCCAATACACTCTTGAGGTTCTTGGTTTGGGACCAAGTAGTTTGAGCCATGGCAAAAGACCCTAATGTGGCCCCCTAGTGTATTACTGGGGTTCTTGGTCAAGGACCAAGCAGTAAGTCCCTAGATGTGTTATAGGGCCCCTAGATGTGTTCCAGAGAATCCATGCTCGGTGCTTGGATTGATCCTTGGATGTGTTCCTTGGTGGTTTATGATGTAAATCCCTAGATATGTTCTAGGATCCCTGGATGTGTTTCCAAAGAATCCTTGCTTAAATGCTTGGGTTGATCCTTGGTCTTGTACCTTGGTGGATAAGACCCTAGATGTGTTCTAGGGCCCCCATATGTGTTCTGGGGTACCTTGGTCTTGGACCAGGTAGTTTTTGGTTGTGTACCAAAATGTGACGATGTGTGATCTTCTTCCTCTCCTGGGATGGTCCAAGAGACCTAGGAGCAGCCACGAAGATGGACATGACCACATCATGAATGTTTCCTCTTATGTAGTGATGATAAAATTTTATAAGCTACCATGAGACCTGTGTAGACATGTTTTGCCATTGAAGAGGACCCCTTGACTTTGTCTTGAAGTTCCCCCTTGCTTGGTTTTGTTTCCCTTCTTGTTTGACGTGGTGTTGGGTTTTTATAAGTCACTTTGACTTATTTGACTTTTAATTAATATTTTTATTAATTAAAATGTCATTTATTATTTGATTTAATTTAACCCTAACCCTCTTCTAAGACTATAAAAAGGAACCTACCCTCCCTCATTCTATAACACACACTATCTTTTTCTTCTCTCATTTGCTTAAGCTTGTTGCGGCTACCTTAGTCCTTCTTGGTGCAACCTCAGTTTCATTTTCTTTCTGGGAATATCTGTTGGTGTGTTTGTTGAGTTAAGGGAACTGAAGACCTCTCCTTGTCAGGGCATACCTCTCCTTCTGCTGAGCGGACCTCTCCTAAGTGTGTCGTAGACGTCTCCTTGAGTGCTCATTGGAGCTGCGAACCTCCCTCTTCCTGTTGTGGGTGTTGCGGCCTTCTTTTGGCCTCACCGTGTGTTGAAGGTGCAACGACCTCCATTGCCCCTCTACTTGCTGTTGTTTTGTATGTTGAGGGTGCCACTGCCTCTTAGGCAGCCTTATACTCGTTTTGTTGGTGCTTTCCCTTTGTTGTTCTTGTTATTGGTTCCTTTCATGCCTTGAAGGGTTTACTCCTGTAGCATCTACAGTTCAGTTTGGGGTTATTCTTGTAGCAAACTACAGTTCAGTTTGGACAATGTTTTTGTTTGCATCAACCCTGTGTCCTCTTTGGCAAAACAATCCACTCAAATCTTGGTGGAGGTCAAACCCTTGGGGTTTTTGTCCCATGATCTTTAAACATAATTTCTGAGCATATTAAAGAGGACAACATTGAACATCAGGTACATCTTTTGATTGTTCTAATAAAGGTAAAGTCCAGATCCAATCTATGATTTACCTATGTTCAGAAATGCTATTTTAAGTTCCTAATTAGTCTTAGATTAAGTCTGTTATCTTTCATATTCTGTCTTACATTTTTAGTATATTATCTACTTTAGTTTTTGTTTGAAAAGGTGTTGATCTGTTTGTACTATAAAATTCATTTTGAAAAGACATCTTTGTTTTTCCTTTGTCCCTAAATTCTAATATGGAATCAGAGCTTAGGGCGTGAAAAAAGTTCACTAGTGGTAGAATTTTGGGCCTGCATAGATCCTTGTCTTAGGATTTGTTTTGCATATCAACAATAAGACTTTTCATCTTTAAACAAGCATGGCTTCATCTTCAGTCAAAGTAGAAGATAAGCTTGAAGGGGCCTCCAACTTCAATGCTTGGAAGGCTAGGGTATTCAACATACTAGAAGGTGACTTGGATGAGCTGGTTACCAGGGTGATAGAAGAACCCACTTCAAATACATGCAGGGCATCATATAAGAAATGACAAGCCAAAACTAAAAGAATCATCTTTGATTCAGTTAAGGACAACATGATGCCCCTCACTGGTCATCTAAGGAATGCCAAAGAATGCTTTGATTCCCTAGCAAATCTTTATAAAAAGAAGGCTCCAACTCATTAGAAGATATTGAAGAAACAACTACGTACATTAAAGATGGGAAAGGACGAACCTATCTCTACCTTCTTTTCCAAGATTTCTCAAACTAGAGTTCACCTTATAGCAATTGGAATTGCAGTGGATGATGATGACCTTGTACAAACTGCAGTTGATGGCCTCCCTGACTCATGGGAGACTTTTCTCTCTTCGGTCAACGGAAGATAAGTTCAACCTAACTTCGAGATATTATGGCATGGTTGCTTGGAAGAAGAAGGAAGACTCAAAAGCAGGAATGTGCCCTCAATAATAAGAGACCATGCCCTTTCAGTCAAAGCCAAGAGATGGAAGAAGTTTCCCCAACACAAAGACAAAGGTAAGAAACCACAAGGTAAGCAATCTCACTTTCACTCTCATTTATCTAAAGTAAGATGCTTTAACTGTAAAAGACTAGGTCATTATTGAAAAGATTGCAAGAACCCTCATTCTTGTTGATGATTACAACTGCATGAGACATCCTCCAGGACAGAGACCTGAGAGAGAGCCCTTGAGATGGGTGTGTGGTTCCTATCCGAGACATAATTGGAACGTAGTGATGAATTCCTCCTTATAGAGAGTTGAGAAGAACTCCAGATGATTCTCCTGTGTAACGCAGTGAGAAAAAAGATTTGCTGAGTTGGACGTGCCTGTGGTTGAGCACAAGGTGAATGTGTGAATTCCCATCAGCTTGGTGCATCGTTATGAGACAAAGATGAAAACGATGTATTGGCCTCCTCTGAGCACAGAGTTGAGATGATGAACTCCAGATGATTCTCTTGTGTAATGCAGTGGGAAAGAAGATCTGTTGAGTTGGACGTGTCTGTGGATGAGCACATGTGAACGTGATCCTAGTGGCTAAGCACTAGTGAGTGTGGTTCTCCTATGAGATGCAGTGAGATAGAGATGTGGACATCCCTGTGGATGTGCCCCTAGTGGATGAGCACTAGTGGGTGTATGAGATCCCTTGCTATATTGTTCAAGATTCAGACTTACCTGTAACCCTATTTGTTATGTAAAGGGTATAGGTCGTCCCCACCTTAATGTAAAAGATAATTAATATAATAGATAATTAATGTGAAAGATAATCAATATGGTAATTATTAATTATATTTTGAGTTACTGAGGTTAGCCCTATTGTGCTAATAGACACATCATTTGATGTGACAAGTCTTATATAAATACATGTGAATCCCCATTGAGGAAACATACTTATCATTGTGTCATCTCATGATTTCAGAAGTTGTGGTCTGAAATGATGAGAATTACAACACCCTCTTGTGTGCTAAGTTTGGTGATGGTGTGGGAGGTCTTTCTCTTGAAGAATATAACAAAGGATTTGCTGGGTTTTCTTCCCTTGTTGAGAAGGGTTTCCCAGGATACTTTTTTTGTTCTTGTACATGGTTATTCTTCTTGTGATCTTCGTTTGTTGCAGTAGTTATGGTTCAAGTTAAGAGCTAAAAATAAAATTGAATTAAATGCATGAGCCATATCTCATTGAAAACTCAACATGGTATCAGACCAGGTCCCGAAGATGACCATTGCACAATTGAAGAAACATTACTAAACCTTTACCATTGATTCAAGAAAAGAAGGCCAAACTTGTTTCTTAATTTTTTGTGGAAATTTGATGACCTCGGTCCATCCATAAAGAGGGACCAGTTGAAGCATCCAGTTTGTTGTTTTTGGACAGAACCGTGAAAAGAGAGTAACTGCAGGCTTAGACCTGTGTGGAGGGTTGATACCAATGCTTAAAGGGCTGCCACAAAGAACAACTAGCCTAGGAGAGGGCAACCGCAACCTACAAGAGGTTTGACCTAGGGAAATAAGGCAACAAGAGGCCTAGAAAAGGATTGTTGAGTAAGAGGACTATGGCTGAACCTAGAAAAGGATTGTTGAGTAAGAGGACTAAACCTGTGGCTGAACATAGAAAAGAATTGTTGAGTAAGCGGACTGTGGTTGAACCTGTGGATAAACCTAGTAAGAGGATTGTGGTTGAATGTTCTTGGAGGTCCGTGAGATAGTCCTAAGGAGACCGAAACCTAATAGAAGGGTCGACTGCCTAGAATAGTGTAACCACAGGCTTGAGGAGCAAGCCTACAAACCAATCCGCCATGAATCCAATGTGGAAGAATTTTTGGACAAACATTGTTTTACTTAGAGCAATATTTCCAGATCTATAAGAATTGAAGTAGGGCACTTTGAATTTTAATTTTTTTGGTTCTGAGTAAGAGTAAGGGTTCTGTTACAATATATCGTGTTCCAACCAATTTAGAAGCATCATATATGATGGACGCGGATATGTTCAACAACAAATGCATCAAATTCGAGATATTTTCCTCGGCATGGGTTCTCAATTTAAACTCCATGGCCACTTGAACAACATAAGACAATGTGCAATTGGATGTTGAGACCCCCAATAAAATCTCTGAAAGACAAGGACGAGTACTGGCATCCAAAGGATCTCGTTGTTCTAGTTATTTCTCCAAATTTTGTGGACTGGTAATTAAGGTGAATAGAGGTGATGGTTGCAGCCATTGCACTTCTTTTAACTCGTCCTCCTCACCATATCTCACAATTAAGTTATTACACAAACAATAGGGATGGATGGGATTTGCTTCCGCTTCATTGATATTGAGTATAGAAAAGTTTGCAACAACCTGACTTTAGTTTAGCGAGATCCATCCAACCACAAGGATTAGCTGAAAACTTTCTGCGGTTCGCCTTTGGACATGGCTCCAGAGATTATGTAGTCCTGGAAGTATGATGCCAAGACAAACTTATGGAGCATGGGTGATATTCTATTTGAGATTGTCACAGGAAAACCGCCATTTTTTGGCCATTCTGAGATGCACCTATTGCAGAACAATATGAAATCAAATGATCTGCACTTCCCACTTGATATTGTTGGAGGATCTCCATTTTGTCTTGGAGAATAGCACCTAGACACCTTGATATCCAGGAGTTATGAACAATCATGAAAAATGCATCATTATGAGGGAATTTGCTCAAGAGGAAGGAACCCTTGGTGCAATCATGGATCCAGAGGGATCTCAATATATACAGAAGAACACCACACTGGAAGTGAAGACTCTAGGTTTGATTGTTTTAATTATCATACTACATTACAAGTAGGTGTTGTAGCCGTGACAACGATCCTTAAATTGTTTGATTCTAGAGATGTACTCATGAATCTTCTCTAGGAGATATTCTTGTCTTGTTTCCTTTCGTTTTTTTCCTTGTTCCAGGAAGGTTAACAATAAAGGAAGATGTTTTTCCTTCAAGACTTCAGAGGAATTCACTCGACTCAGAGGAAGTAAAAATTATTTGAGAAGAAAGAAAAGACAAATACCTTCACCACTTCAGCAATTCAAAGGGAGACAATTATTGATCCTAGTTGATCCAGTTGTTCCAGTTAATATTCCCAGAAACTTTGCAGTGGGCCATAAAAGGACCGTTTTGGCTTGAAAAACTCTGCAAGAGGCAAGAAGACATGCAACTAATGGAAGTGTCAAGAAATACAAAACAAGACTTGTAGTCAGAGGATTGTCACAAGCAACGGGAGTGAGATATGATGAGACATATTGATCCAATAGCCCAATGCACTTCCATCTATACTACCATCCATGAGTTGGAAACTACATCAGATAGATGGATTATTGATGAGTTTGGGCTTCAACAAAAGTGTTGCTGATCCAAACCTATGCTATTACAATGTTGGTGAGGAGAGTCTAATTTTGATGATTTATTCAGGAAGCCGTGTTGTTGGATACAAGAAGAATTTGACTTCTGATTCCGATATAAAGGCTTTGAGTATGATGCACTACTTCCTGGGACAAGAAGTATTACAGAGGACCAATGAGACTTTTCCTAAGTCAAGGAAAATATACAGTGGAGATATTAAAGAAATTCAGTATGACAAAATGCAAATCCATGTCTACACCAATGGTGATGGATTTGACGAAAAATAAATGATGATGATTCACATGTGTACCGACAACTGACTGGATCATTGATGTATCTGGTTAACACCATACCTGATATATGCTATGCATCGAATGTGCTTAGTCAATCCATGAGATAGTCGAGATAGACTCATTGGATAGCAGTAAAGCATGTATTGAGATATATACGAGACACAGTTGGATATGGCCTGAGATATGCCTCCAGTGTGAACTTGAGTTTGCAAGGATATGCCGATACAGATTGAGCAAAGAGTACAGTGGACCAGAATAGCACATCCGGTTGTCGTTTTACTGTGAAGTTTTCCATGGTTTCCTAGTGCAGCATGAAACAAAGCTCTGTGGCCTTGAGTACCACAGAAGCAAAGTATATATCATTGAGTGTGCAAAGTAGTGCGACTTCATAAACTTCTGACATATTTACTTGATCATGAGATGGATTCTATGATTATAACGAGAGCTATGTGAAGCTCTTTGAGAACCTTGTGTTTCATGATAGATCGAAACACGTTGAGATAAAATATTACTTTTAGAGACGTAATGCAGAGGAAAGCAGTACACATGCTGTACCTTCCTACACATGAACAGATTGCAGACATCTTCACTAAACTGTCTTGGTGAAGAATACCTCTCTAGTTGAGAGGGAGTGTTGTTGACTACATCCAAGACAAAGTTCGAGTACTTCTATGTGAGACTTAGCCTAATGGAGAATGTCTCC
Source organism: Picea engelmannii (assembly GCA_009831015.1). NCBI lineage: Eukaryota > Viridiplantae > Streptophyta > Pinopsida > Pinales > Pinaceae > Picea > Picea engelmannii. The sequence goes on from ML792927.1 coordinate 245,642, forward strand.
CTAGCTGAGAGGGAGTGTTGATGATTACAGTTGCGTGAGACATCCTCCAGGACACAGACCTGAGAGAGAACCCCTGAGATGGATGTGTGGTTCCTATCTAAGACAAAAATGGAACGTAGTGATTGACAAAATATAGACAAGAACAACAACATGGCGGAAAAGGCTCACTAGCCAACACTTCATTATTCACTCCAATGTTACATATTTATAGTACAATGGGTGATGCCACCTCATATTGAGATTTGCTCTAGATCCTAAAATCATGCATGATGACTAGGCTAGGCAATNTTAACTAACTCATTAGTCATCACTTGAGGATATATTACTAATATCCTAAATGAATAATACAAATATAGGTGACAATTTAGACTTAGTGATTGGTAAAGGTAAGCCATAGGCTAACAATCCCCCCCTCAATCACAAGTCCGATCAATAATACCAACAATAAAGCATAAACTGGTATCAATTCCAAGTCTTCATACTGAAACTCCTGTGTTGAGCCTCAATGAAGAACTGCGTGAAAAACTGCCAATCTGGATGCTGAACATGTTCATTTGAAATGAACTGGAAGAGAGCTGAGATATGGAAGTGAACAACTGCAATATTTGAAGATTCCCTGATTGCTTGACAATTTGATCATTTTGCCAAGTATTTTAGCTAGAAGAATCTGATGTCTTCTGCTAATTGGTGAACATGTAGTGTCACCACTCTACTATCAGTGTATCACTGAAAGTGCTCTCTGAATCTGTGGTTTGGGATGACCACTGACCAATTGATACCATGTATCTGATGGTTTTTGGATAACCACTAACCAATCTAGACACTTTTAGGTGTCCAACAACATCCCAATGTATCACGTGTATGATTCAATTGCAAGTCATTGAACCATAATCCTGTCAAAGCCTGCCATCACTGGAAAATCTCACTATGTAATCATGTGAGCCAGGATGCATGCAAATTGTTTACTTAATGTAAACTCCAATTTGATGAGAGTGAACCAAGAGAAGTGAGTCAACTTCTAGTCTGACACATCCCTGAAAATGCCTGACAACTCAATCAAATGCCAAGCTGCAATGCAAAAGGATCCTCTTATCCTTTGCTAGGTCGAATGACCATCTATGTGAACCAAACATCCACATCATTGCTCTCAAAAACATCCCTATTATGTATGATTCAACTTAAACTTATTGAACCATAATTCTGTCAAAGTCTATCATCTACAGACCGCAGTTGCCCATTTGGCAAATTTCATGTCCATCTAGCATATTTGATGTTTGTTGTTGTCGAAACTTTCTGTCTGACAACCAATTCCATAATCAATTCCCCCCTTTGTCGGCTGAAAGGAGAGACCACAAGTGGTTTCATGAACCATCATCACTAGAATTTTGAACTCCCCCCTTAAGGTGCATGAGAGTTACATCATTGTACTCCCCCCTTCTAGGCTCAAGAGAGTACTGTACTTGTTCCATTTGAGTACAACACAAAGTGGGCATGCAGAAAAAACCACATGTTATCTCATCCCGTGAGGGCCATGCTCGAAAGATACGCCATAAGGGGACCACTTATGTGAGGTACAAAAAATGTGATGTGCTACAAGATTGGTCTTTACTCGAGATTTATTCTTCGGTAAGACTTATATAATCGCTTGGTTGTTGATGACCATTGCCAATGATTAATCCACTCATAGTGAATCTTCAATCTTGTAGGTTTCTTCAGCGTTGAACATCTGTCTGAAGAATGGTTATTCTTACCACAATGCTGGCAAGGATGGAGATCAAAACACTGATTCTCCATGTGACCAACTCGATTACAATGTTGACACTTATCATTCTGATGCTGAACTTGAACAGGTGAAGTTGAAGCTTCTTGAAGGAATCCAACACTTTGGAACTTGATTGGTCTGGAATAATCAGGAATATGAAAGGTAACTTCCTTGTCATATCCAAGTCCTGTTCTATTCTTGTTGTAGATGATTCTTCCCAAGGTCTGATGATGGGCTTGGAAAGAGTATTATGAACCTGTTGCTTTGAAATCCGTGGAAGTGGATTTACTGCATGTTGATGCATCATTGAAAGGTTTTCTTCACTGAAATCAAAAGAAAACTCTTGAATTGTAG
>ML792927.1:249819-320964 GCA_009831015.1 Picea engelmannii
CACATCTCATTATCAAACCTTCAAGTAAACTTTTGTTCCCTCTAAACTAAAGAAAGACACAAATTTTTAAAATACATCAATCCTTATAGATCCTCCAAAGGACACAATATTACTTTATCAAACTTTCAAAAGTTTATGCACGATCTTTGACCTTCGAGAACACGACAGAGTTACGTAACGTGTGTCTGGTTCAAACTTGTGTTAAAATGTTCTTGGTTTTGTGTTTTTCGTTTCTTCCAATCATGCTGAGAAGTGGCCCTGGCTTGAAATTCATGGTATTTTCCATGGTTTTATGCATGTGCAATGCTGCAAATATAACTTGTCCCGATTGTGGGTAGACGACCGTCTGTTTCTAGCCTGGTGATTAGACCGTCGACACTGGCTGTGGATTCATGTATATCTGCATATTTTCAGGAAGGTGGACTTCTTCTTGATGAGAATTTTCCATTCAACATCTCTAAGCGCAACACTGCCACGCTATTGAATTGCACTCAATCGTTACTGCTTTCCCCTCTCAACTGCACCTCCACCAGTCTTTGCAATCAGTTTGCTCGGGACACGAAAAAAGTTGAGGCCTGCAAAAACAAGCTCTGCTGCACTTATCTCAAAGACAATGCAATGGCGTCTCACAAAATACGCGTGCGCAAAGAAGGTTGCAGTGCGTACACAAGTGTGGTAAACATCAATCCTGCATTGCCAACAAAGAATTGGAATTACGTAACTCTGTCTGTAGTTCGATCCAACAAACAATGATTTCGATCTCTGACAGACCAATCTCCAACAAACAATAATCCCGATCTCTGACAGACCAATCTTCAATAGGAGATATCCTCCAACGATTCACCGATATTCAAGAAACAACGATATGATATTCACAGCTCTGGCACTCGGGCAGGGGCACAATCCAGGCAGATGCACCCTATCTATTTACTGACTTGTCTTCAAGGTGGACGAACCAGGAAGAGATTCAATCTCATTAGCAACGATTCAATTTGCAACACATTCCACAACAAAGATCTTCGAGGCTCTGAGCATCAAAATGAGCAGCGATCTCCAACAACATCTCCAACGAGAAGAGACCTCCAACGATTTACCCAATTCTGATCTCCAATAATGATTTCAACGATCTGGGTGATCTAGGCGTACCAACAACAAGAAACAATTTCGATCTCCAGTAGTGATTCACACCCTACAACAACGTCCCAAATAGTATCTCTTGCAGATTTCTTTGTTTTCTTCTTGTGATACATAGATCTCTTCACATTCATGGCACTTGACATTGCACCTCCAAACAAATGTAGATCTGAACTAATGATGTCAGATTCTAGATCTCCACGCTAGGCGACTCCCAACAAGTAGTAGCATGGCTTCTTTGAATAATTCTGGACTCTGATGATGATGATGATGAGAAGGTCACGTGTTCACTAGATTGAAGTTCACGGAGGATTCATTCCTCGTGGAGAATAATTTGTGTGCTGAGAACAATGCACGTGGATCCTCACCAATTTCTTCGATGAATTAAGCTGTTGAATACTCCTTCCAAAAAAACCCGCAAAGAACGGTGTCGTGGCTATGTTGGAGCCATGCTATTAGATCGATGATAGTTTTGACAGCAAAAGCATCTTGCATTTCTTGATCTGAGTGAATTGTTGAACGAACTTATGCACATCTCATTGATTGGTTGTGTACAAATTTGTTGGGTGGATCTATAGGATAATACGTCTGTGTCGAAAGCTAAAAAAAAACCAGAAAATCAATGTTGCAGAGAAATGGAGGGATATGTGCGATCATCCACTTGGAAATCAGACTGAGATAAAAAAAAAAACGAATTTTGCAGATAGAATAGAGACGCAAAGACTTGAACAAAACTTGCAGAGGATCAAACTAAGGTCAATGTATTGAAGGAAGAAGGGATCAGGTTTTCAAGCTTGCAGATCTGTTGGATCATTTCTTCTACATCTCGTAAACATAAGTCTGAATTGGTGCTAGATGTGTGCAGTCAACAATGCCATTTTAGAGTTTCAAATCGATCAGTCTTAGAGAAGTGAAGATCCGAGAGTAGGTAGGTTTTTTTTTTTTTTATTTCTCAGTATTCAGTCACGAAATGGTCCATAAACAACCGACATACAAGATTCTACCTGTAGATATAAATTTGTTGGGCAAGATTGACTGAAAAAAAAATCACAACTTTGTTTCTGAATTCCAGAAGAGGACCAACAAGAGGCTTAGCTAAAAACTAGGGCAAGAGGAGGAAGATTAGTCTCATAGACAACAACGATTTTGTGCCAAAATATATGACTCGAAACTTAATCCTGGTAATGAAAGAATTCAATGAAAACAATTTGTAAAATTTGCGTTACCCAATTTTTGATAGGCTGAAAAGTCCATATACCGTTGTACATTGTACAATAAAGTTTGAATCATGTCCGTACAGTGTCTTGGCTCTCTTTATTTTCATTTCACATCCCAAAGATTATAGATCTGCATTTGTTGGTGTAGACAACATTGCTACTCTCTACTCTCTCATGGATCACTACCATGGAGCTTGAGTTTCTCACCTTCTATGGAAAACTACCATGGAGAAGCTATTAGGCCCTTAAGACCATAAGAGCTCTGATACCAATTGATAAAATATAGACAAGAACAACAACATGGCGGAAAAGGCTCACTAGCCAAGACTTCATTATTCACTCCAATGTTACATATTTACAGTACAATGGGTGATGCCACCTCATAGAGAGATTTGCTCTAGATCCTAAAATCATGCATGATGACTAGGCTAGGCAATCTTAACTATCTCATTAGTCATCACTTGAGGATATATTACTAATATCCTAAATGAATAATACAAATATAGGTGACAATTTAGATTTAGTGATTGGTAAATGTAACCCATAGGCTAACAATGATGGCCTCCTCCTTACAAAGAGTTGAGAAGAACTCTAGATGATTCTCCTGTGTAATGCAGTGAGAAAGGAGATTTAATGAGTTGGACGTGCCTGTGGTTGAGCACAAGGTGAACGTGTGAATTCCCATGAGTTGGGTGCATCGTTATGAGATAGAGATGAAAACAATGTATTATCCTCCTCTGAGCAGAGAGTTGAGATGATGAACTCCAGATGACTCTTCTGTGTAATGCAGTGGGAAAGGAGATCTGTTGAGTTGGACATGTCTGTGGATGAGCATAGGTGAACACGATCCTAGTGGCTGAGCACTAATGAGTGTGGTTCTCCTGTGAGACACAGTGAGATAGAGATGTGGATATCCCTGTGGATGTGCCCCTAGTGGCCAAGCACTAGTGGGTGTATGAGATCCATTGCTATATTGTTCAAGAGTCAGACTTCCCTGTAACCGCATTTGTTATGTAAAGGGTACAAGTCGGCCCCACCTTAATGTAAATGATAATTAATGTAAAAGATAATTAATATAATAGATAATTAATGTAAAAGATAATTAATATGGTAATTATTAATTATATTTTGAGTTATTGAGGTCGGACCTATTGTGCCAATAGACACGCCATTTGATGTGACAAGTCTTATATAAATAAAGGTGAATCATCATTGAGAAAACACACTTATCATTGTGTCATCTCATAATTTTAGAAGTTGTGGTATGAAATTATGAGAATTACAACAACCTCTTGTGTGTTAAGTTTGGTGATGGTGTGGGAGGTCTTTCTCTTGAAGAATATAGCAAAGGATTGGCTGGGTTTTCTTCCCTTGTTGAGAAGGGTTTCCCATGATACTTCTTGTGTTCTTGTGCATGGTTATTCTTCTTGTGATCTTGGTTTGCTGCAGTAGTTATGGTTCAAGTTAAAAACTAAACAGAAAATTGAATTAAATGCATGAGCCATAGCTCATTGAAAACTCAACAATTCTCAGCAGAAGCAAAGAACCAGGTTTCATGCTTCAGTTGCAACTAATGAAGAAGAACCTCAAAGAAAAAGAACCAGGGCTGCCACCAAAGAACAAGAACAACACTGATAATGTTATCTCATCTTAGTCCTCTCTGGCACTTTAACCAAGTAAGAAGATGTTTGGTTAGTGGACAATGAGGCCTCCTAACACATGACATGCTTCAAACATAATCTTGTAAACTATCGGGATAAGAACTTCAATGTGAAGGTAGAATTGGGTGATGATGGCACCTATGACATCAAAGGGTTTGGATCAACATTCTTTCAGCTTCAGAGATGTAATGTGTTTCATATCGATGAAATTCTTTATGTTCCTGGTTTAAAGAAAAATCTCATCTCAGTTGCAGTGCTAGAAATCAAAGGCTACTCAGTAGCTTTCTCCAAAGGGAAGGCTCTCATGTGGCTCTCAAATGGAAGTTTAAGCTCAACCATGACAATCGGGACTCAAGAAAGTGGACTGTATAAAATCACTGGTCAAGTTGTTTAAGCATTAGTTCACGAGATGATAAACCCCTGCGAGCTATGACATAGAAAGCTGGGACATCTCAACTACACCGCACTGCCAGGTTTGCAAAAGATGGTAACATGTATGCCGGTTTTTTCATTTGAGCATGATAGTGTTTGTAGAGGCTGTGCTCTCGGTAAGAACACAAAGAAAATTTACCCTCACAGTAATATAAAAACTAATGGCATTTTAGATCTTATTCATTATGATCTTTGTGGACCTATGACTGCTCTGCCTATGAATGGTTGTCTTTATTATATCATTTTTATTGATGATTGTTCTCGTAAAACTTGGATTTATTTTTTGAAGACTGAAGATGAATCTTTCAACAAATTTCAGGATTTTAAGAATCTTGTTGAGAATCGGACAGGTAGACACATCCATTTTTTCAGAATCGATAATGGAAAAGAATTTGACTCCCACAAGTACGATGACCTCTGTCGGGCTTCAGAGATTAAGAGGGAGCTGATTGTGCCTTATAATCCCTAGCAGAATGGGGTTGCAAAAAGAAAGAACAAGACGATCTGTGAAGTAGCCAGAGCCATGATGTATGATTAGAATCTACCTTTATCTCTTTGGGTCGAAGCTGCAAGCACTTCAGTCTATATTCAGAACATGTGTCCTCATAAAGCCCTAGAAGAGAAAACCCCAGAAGAAGTCTTCACCGGTAAGAAGCCTTCAGATGATCATTTGAGAATCTTTGGCAGCCCAGTCTACATTCATATACCAAAAGAAAAGAGGACTAAGTTAGAGCCCTCCGGAAAGAAAGGAACTTTTGTGGGATACAATGAAACCTCAAAGGCATACATAATTTATGTACCAAGGCAAAAGTTCATTGAGGTCAACATAGACGTGACTTTTCATGAAGAAGCAGTCTTTCGTCGTTCCAGAGAACTTCCATGTGATATAGAAGAGCAGGAAGCTCCATCTCCAGAACCTTTAAAAACACCACTTCTAAATGAGCAGAGGGAGGAGACCATAGAGCCTTCAGTGGATCCCTCAAGGGATTCTATCGAGTTTCCCTTAGAGAAAACCCCTGTTAAAAGGAAGCCATCTTGGTGCCAGGAAATTATAAAGGAAGCAGAAAAGCATGCAACACCTAAAGGCACCTTCAGAGAAAGAAAGAAACTAGATAAATACTTTGGCCTGATAGCGCAATTGAATCTTGTAATTGACTCAGAACCTTCCACCTTTGAGGAAACCTCCAAACATAAAGTATGGAAGGATGCCATGATAGAAGAGTACGATTCAATATTAAAGGATGATGTATGGGAAGTGGTTCCAAGACCTCATGGAAAATCAGTGGTAAACTCTAAATGGATTTACAAAATAAAGCATGCAGCAGATGGCAGTGTTGAAAAATTCAAGGCTAGATTTGTGGCTTGTGGCTTCTCTCAGAAAGAAGGGATTGAATATGATGAGATATTTTCTCTTATTGCCATGTATACTTCCATCAGAATCATTATCTCTCTTGCTTCAATTTTTGATTGGAAACTTCACCAGATGGATGTTAAGAATGCATTTCTTAACGATGAAGTTGAGAAAGAGGTTTATATCGAACACCCTAAGGGTTTCGTGATCCATGGGAAATAATACCGTGTCTGCAAACTCAAAAAAGCCTTGTATGGATTGAAACAAGCTCGAAGATCTTGGTATGGAAGAATTGACAGTTTTCTACAGAGTCTTGGATTCTCCAAGAGCATAGCAGATCCTAATCTTTATATAAATATTGTGCAGAATCATCATGTTATCTTGGTTTTATATGTGGATTATTTGTTCCTTACCGGAGAAKAACCTCTTATAACTCARACTAAGAGGGAGTTATCAACATAATTTGAAATCAAAGACTTGGGTYTCATGCATTACTTTCTTGGCTTAGAGGTGTGGCAGAAACCAGGTGATATATTTCTCTCACAAAACAAGTATGCAGTTGATGTGCTCCACARATTTGKCATGTTGCACTGTAAGTCCATGCCACACCTATGATTTCTAACCTGAAGAAGTTACAAGATCAAGCTAYAGGTTCAKATCYGRAAGACCCCACCGTATATCGTYAGATCATTGGGTCCTTGATGTATCTACTACATACCARACCRAAAATTTGTTATGCAGTGAATGCCCTCAACCAGTSCATGTGTGAACCAAAACATATTCATATGGTTGTTGTTAMACATATTCTTAGATATGTTYGGGGAACTATAGCCTATGGACTTAGATATACTTYYAGTGGTGGAGTAATGCTTCATGGTTTTACAGATTTAGATTGGATGGGCAATACAGTGGATCAGAAAAGTACTTTCAGATATTGTTTCAGTTTGGGTTCAGCTATGATCTCTTGGTCCAGCAGGAAACATGGCTCCATAGCCCAGATCACTACAGAAGCAGAATACATTGCTGCAAGTGTTGCTAGTAGAGAAGCAATGTGGTTCAAAAATATACTCTCAGACTTGTTCAATGCTGAGTTGGAACCCACATTAATTTACTGTGATAACCAGAGCTGTATAAAGCTCTCCAAGAATCCAGTGTTTCATGACAGATCAAAACACATTGAGATGAGATATCACTATGTTCGGGACATGGTACAGAAGAACATTCTTAGTATTCAATATATTCCAACGACATGACAAACCACATATATTTTGACCAAGCCTCTTTCCTTGACAAAGTTTGTGTACTTTCGAGACAAGCTTGGTGTTGTTGAGAATGCCTCTCTTGCTGAGAGGGAGTGTTGAAATTAGTGCAGCTGCAAGAGCCATTCTCCAGGAGGATGGCATAAGATCCTAGCTGAGATCTAGGACCCCTAGTACACTCTTGGGGTTCTTGGTTTGGGACCAAGTAGTTTGAGCCATGTCAAAAGACCCTAGTGTGGGCCCCTAGTGTATTAGTGGGGTTCTTGGTCAATGACCAAGCAGTAAGTCCCTAGATGTGTTCTAGGGTCTCTGTATGTGTTCCAGGGAATCCTTGCTCGGTGCTTGGATTGATCCTTGGATGTGTTCCTTGGTGGTTGACAATGTAAGTCCCTATATATTTTCTAGGGCCCCTGGATGTGTTCCAGGGAATCCTTTTTTAAATGCTTGGGTTGATCCTTGGTCTTGTACCTTGGTGGATAAGACCTTAGACGTGTTCTAGGGCCCTCAGATGTGTTCTGGGTTACCTTGTCTTGGACCAGGTAGTTCTTGGTTGTGTACCAATATGTGATGATGTGTGATCTTCTTCCTCTCTCTTGGGATGGTGCATGAGACCTAAGAGCAGCCACACAGATGGACATGACCACATCATGAATGTTTCCTCTTATGCAGTGATGATAAAAGTTTATAAGCTACCATGAGACTTGTGTGGACATGTTTTTCCATTGAAGAGGACCCCTTGACTTTGTTTTGAAGTTCCCCCTTGCTTGGTTTTGTTTCCCTTCTTGTTTGATGTGGTGTTGGGTTTTTATAAGTCACTTTGACTTATTTGACTTTTAATTAATATTTTTATTAATTAAAATCAAGGATGATTTTAAGGATATAAATTTATTTTAAAATGTAGAAACCTCGACGAATCTTACTAATCCTTCATATGCCAATTATAAAATGTTTGGCAATATTTTTGTAAAAATATTCAAATTTCTAAGGATTTTATATAGTTTGTATAAACTTTTGGTGATTTTTAAGGTAAAATAATTTTATTCTTTAGAATTTGGGCGAATTATTTTTAGAATAACGATTTTTTTTTGGGGAAAAACCATGGAAAATTAGCCCATGAGCGAAATTTAGCCCCTAAAATCATCCATGAGATTCAAAATGTCATTTATTATTTGATTTAATTTAACTCTAACCCTCTTCTAATACTTTAAAAATGAGCCTACCCTCTGTCATTCTAACACACACACTGCCTTTCTCTTCTCTCATTTGCTTGAGCTTGTTGCGGCTACCTTAGTCCTTGTTGGTGCGACCTCCTTGGTTTCATTTGCTGTATGGGAATATCTGTTGGTGTGTTTGTTGAGTTAAGTGTACCGCAGACATCTCCTTGTCAGGGCAGACCTCTCCTTCTGCTGAGCGGACATCTCCTAAGTATGTCGTGAACCTCTCCTTGAGTGCTCATTGGAGCCACGAACCTCCCTCTTCCTGATGTAGGTGTCACAACCTTATTTTGGCCTCACCGTGTGCTATTGCTGAGTGTGTTGACGGTGCAACGAACTCCATTGCCCCTCTACTTGGTGTTGTTTTTTATGTTGAGGGTGCCACTGCCTCTTAGGAAGCCTTTGGCTCCTCCTCCTTGTTTTGTTGGTGCTTTCCCTTTGTTGTTCCTATTATTGGTGCCTTTCATGCCTTGAAGGGTTTATTCCTGTAGCATCTACAATTTAGTTTGGGGTTATTCCTGTAGCAAACTACAGTTCAGTTTGGACAGTGTTTTTGTTTGCATCAACCTTGTGTCCTTTTTGGCAAGACAATCCACTCAGATCTTGGTGGAGGTCAAACCCTTGGGGTTTTTGTCCCATGATCTTTAAACATAATTTCTGAGCATATTAAAGAGGACAACATTGAACATCAGTTACATCTTTTGATTGTTCTAATAAAGGTAAAGTTCAGATCCAATTTTTCTATGATTTACCTATGTTCATAAATGTTATTTTGAGTTCTTAATTAGTCTTAGATTAAGTCTGTTATCTTTCATATCCAGTCTTACATTTTCAATATATTATCTACTTCAATTTTTGTTTGAAAATGTGTTGATCTGTTTGTACTATAGAATTCATTTTGAAAAGATATGTCTGTTTTTCCTTTGTCCCTAAACTCTAACAGTCCTTGGCTAGCGTATAGGAGAGATATCTTATGGAGGACATCAGGGATGCATATAATCAAGAAGTATATGCTTGGTATGATTTTGATGTCGATTGTGATGATTGATATATGGATAATTGTTATTTCTGGGATGACAACCACTTTCGTATTTTATTTGATGACTCTAGTCCACCTTTTGTAGAGAACATGATTGTGACAAATCAGGAGCCATTTATGATTACCAGTGTTCATCCTCATATTCTACATTGGTATTATTCTTTCCAGATTCAGTTACGACCCTTTCCCATTATGTGGATGGATCTTCTTATTTAGATCCACATGACAAGTGTCATTCTTTGGAGCATCACTTTCAGTTGGTTATTAGGTTTCAATACCTTTTGCATGGATTTTACATGAACACTTGGACACGAGACCCCGATTTACAATAACGATTGGACTACTTTAGCATGGTGGCTTTCATTTCTACATGTGAACCTAGTTTTATATTCTACTTCAACACTATAGTCCATTCTTATCCATGGGACCCTGATATATGGTTATACACCCTCTTAACAAGCGTTTAGGACAATGCTTTCATAAGAGGGATGGAATGTTAGGTAGTGGGTGGCTTGGAGGGACCATAGTGATAATAATAGAGGTCATTCAATGTAAGGTGGACAAGGTCCACTATAGTATTAAATAAGGCCACTATGGTAGTTAGATATAATAAATGTTAGAGGACTTCTTAGAAGGTTCTACTTCTAGAAGGTTCTTCCTCTAGAATGTTCTTAGGTGGTTGGTAGCACTATATAAAGGGGTTCAAACAATGTAATGAGATATGAAGATAAGTATTGTATTTGGAGCGGTAACTCAAGTGAACATGAGATGATCTCTTCCATAATATGATCCATTGTATGGTGTTTCCCTACCATGAAGGTTTTCTTATAATAAATAATTGTTTTATTCTATATTGTTTTCTGAATATTTGAGGTGTTTCTGTGTGCAAGTATTTGGTTCTTAACAAGTGGTACCCGGAGGGTCCATAGTGATAATAATAGAGGCCATTCAATGTAAGGTGGACTAGGTCCACTATAGTATTAAATAAGACCACTATGGTAGTTATATATAATAAATGTAAGATGGTTTCATAGAAGGTTCTGCTTCTAGATGGTTCTTCCTCTAGAATGTTTTTAGGTTGTTGGTAGCACTATATAAAGGGGTTCAAACAATGCAATGAGATATGAAGATAATTCTTGTATTTAGAGCGGTAGATCAATAGGAGGATGCCCCCTCGAAGAGGCAAGTGAATAGGAGAGGATCCCTTCCATAATAGCATCCATTGTATGGTGTTTCCCTACCTCAAGTGTTTTCTTATAATAAAAGTGTGGTTCTTCTATATTGTTCTCTGAATCTTTGTGGTGTTTTTGTATGCAAGTGTTTGGTTCTTAACAACCACCTTTGAATTGTACACTTGAAAACGTTTGTAGTTATAAGCATTTTTATCCTAGGAGTTATATGTTTCCGGAATCAGGGGTTTATGTTCCATTCTGGAGTCATAAGTAGATTTTTCAATGTAATAAAGTGATTTTTTTTGGAGTTATAAGTAGATTTTTGGACGTATATGCAGATATGACCAATATCAATAACCATATGATGTTAGAACCTCATAAATTGAATAGTAAGAATTACACATGGAAACAAAAAAATGGGTAAAATTGTTTTCTATCATGATCTTCGGGAATCACTGAAGTAATTCAATAACTAATGAGTACAAGAAAAATAAAAATGTAGTGTTACTTGTCACTTATTCTCTTGACGATGACATTTCCCCTCATATTAGAGGTCTAATATTTGCTATTCAAGTATGACGGAAATAAAAGAGTTTATATGAAACCTCTAATGAACTTTGCATTTTATTGTTGCGAAATAAATGAACAGATTTGAAGATGAGTGAATCTGATTGCCATATAATATGTCTAGAAATTGTAGGAATTGAAGAATGAATCATTGACAATCGAAACTGAAATTAAATGAAAATTTGACTATTTTGTTTGATACTTTTCCTGATTTGTATCAGAGTTACGTCACATTATTTGTATATCTTTTCGAAATGGAACTCCCACTTTTGAAGAAGTTGTAGGTTTGTTGATCCATGAAGAACACAGGTTAAATAAAAATGAGAGTGAAGGTATTGATAGAGCATTCATAGGAAGGAACAAAACAAGAGGTCTAGACAAAGGTTATGGTAGAGGCAGGCACAAGTGTAAATCAAGCTGGACACACGCTTCACATAATTTCAAAAGTAATCCCCAATCTACCATATCAAAATTTAAGAAGATTGTTTTATTAGGAAAATACATGAAGATGAAAGGAATAGAGGTAGAGGTCAAAGTATAGGTAGAAGAAGAGGAGAAAGACATCACAATAATTTTGCATAGCATAGTACAATTATTCCACAAGCTAAACTTGACATTGATTATCTTTTTATGGCCACACACAAATAAGTTGCATCAAATGTGTTTGGTATATTGATTCAGGCACTACCAAACACTTCATTGATAAGACAAGTTTTTTCCAAGATTGATAGATGAGAAAATGAAGTTATTGTTTTGGCTTATAACAATGTACATGGAGTATAAGGTAGATGAGAAATACCCATGTGAGATATATGGTATAATGTAAAAAATATATAGAATATATTTATGTTCATGCATTAAAATAATATCTACTATCCGTTAGTAAAATAAGAAATGAGAATCTTATTGTTAATTTTGACAAGAAACAATATATGATTAAACAATGTGATAATAAAAATATTGTTAGAGGAGTTTAGATTAATGATATATATATGCTTGAAGGTGTTCCACATACACAAGATTTTTTGACATGTTCTACTTAAGAAAATCAATGTTTATGGTCACTTAAACTATTTTAAATAACTTGGTGAATGGATTACCTCAAATTGAAGAGGATAAAGGAGTCCGTGAGGAATGTTTGGTAGGGAAACAACATTGTCTTAAATTTGATGACAAAAAAACTAGGGCAACTCAGATAATTGATCTCATTCATAGTGATGTTTGTGGACCCATGTGAACTCAATTTGTAGTAGGAGCTAAGTACTTTGTTACATTTGTTGATGCTAATTTTTCAAAAAAGAATTGGGTTTATTTGTTGAAATATAAATCAGATGTTTTTGACACTTCAAAGAAATTCAAAGCAATGGTTGAGAAATCAAAATGTTAAGATGTTAAGAAGTGATAAATGAGGGGAGTATGAATTGTTTTTTCTATTAACACGTTGTTAAAAGGTAGATATTTGTTGCAAATATAGTGCAACAAAATCGTGTATTAGAAAGAAAGAATCATTCGACTATGGAAATGGTAAGATGTATGATGAAAGGACATAGAATCATTTTTTCTATTAGCATGCTATTAAAAGGTAGAGCTTCGTTGCAAATATATTGCAACAAAATTGTGTATCTGAAAGAAATAATCATTCGACTATGGAAATGGTAAGATGTATGATGAAAGGACATAGTCTCAATGATCATTTTGAGCTAAAGTAGTTCAAACAACTATTTTTGTTGAATCAAAGTCCACAAAAATACTTTGTGGTAAGACTCATTGTGAAGCTTAGTTAGGAAATAAGTCCCACGTAACAAATTTCAAAGTCTTTGGTTGGTTGGAATATGCACATGTTTTAGATAGAAATGGACATAAGTTGGAAGCTCAAAGTAGGAATGATTTGTTGGATACAACATTGAATCAAATGCATACAAACAATATGGTCCAATAAATAGTAAGATTTTTATAAATAGAGATGTGATTTTTGATGAGAAACCACCACACGTGCAAACACCCAAATGGAAAGTTGAAGTTTTGTAGATTGATAAAAAAGAGTTGAAACGAAAAACTCTTATCATATATGGGAGAAGAGGATGAAGAAGAGAATGAAAACAAAATAGAGTTGGGGTTAGAAGAGAAAGATGGTAGAGAAAGTGGAAGTCAAGTAATTCTTAGAAAATGCCAAAATGCTTCTATAAGATGCTTCAAGATGAAATGAAATAAGGAGAAAGGAGAACAAGGTCAAAGTCACCCTATTAGAGAAATCTTGCTTTGATAGGTGAAGTTGTGAATTCTTAAGATTGTGTCACTTTTAATTAAATGAACAACAAACAATAATGGAGAGTTGCAATGCAAGTAGAATATGATTCTTCAATGAAAAAGAAGACTTGGAAATTAGTTGAATTACTTTAAAATAATAAACCAATAGGTTGTAAATGGGTATATCGAACTAAGTTTAAATTATAGGGCTTGATTGATAAATACATTAAAGCTAGGTTAGTTGCAAAATGATATGTAGAAAGAAAAAGTATGAAATGTTTGCTCCAACGACGAAATTGATTACAAGTAGAATGTTGTTTTATCCAATTGCAATATAGTTTGGATGGCATGTACACTAGTTGGACATCAAAAGTGCATTTCTCAATAGGGATCTGTAAGAAGTGTACATGAAGTAGACGAAGGATCCTCTCTCTTAAAGGAGAAGAAAAGGTGGTGTGTATGTTGGTGAATGCCTTGTATGGATTAAAAAAATCCACTTGGGTTTTCTATAAAAATGTTAATAAGTATCTTAGATCAAGTGGTTTAAAAAAGTTAACTTTGAAGCTAACTTCTATACATAAAAAAAGATAAAAATTATCATTATGGTTGTATATGTTGTTGACTTAATAGGAGGAATGGTTCTAAGTTGATTAAGGAAGAAAATGATAATATTTGAAAATCATTTGACATCACTGACTTTGAATTACTACATTTGTTTAGGCATTGAAGTTTGGCTTCCAAACAATATTTTCATCTCACATGTTGTTTGTGCCTTGAAATTGTTAAAAAAGTTTAGAATGAAAAATTTCAATCCTAGCGAAATGTAGAAACATCTATTGTCTTAGATTTTAATGCAAAATAGAAATTTCACATTTTTAACTAGAGGTTTCTCAGATCTTAAACCTATGAATTTTCAGCCTTAGGGTTGTTATGAAATATAAAATAAAACAAAAACAAAAAGAGAATAATTTCACTTCTTTATGGTCCAATCTTCTAGGCAATCCACAAAGAAAAGATATCGCAATGACTTGATAAGTTTCAACACTCCAGGGTAATTTTATCATGCATAAACCATATTTGAGAACTCACTTTTACAACAATTATAACAATGCTAAATTAGTCCCTGACTTCTTCAATTTGATGTGACATCACTCAACAAAATTGTCCTTTACTTATGTCAAATCAGTGAGACATATGTAGCTATAAATTACAATTTATGAAGAACATACATCATTGGAAATCAAATAAGCAATTTACACAACTTGTGGACAATTGAAAACCTCATTAATATACTCAAGATGAAGTTATTATACATGTCATAGCCTTATCACAATGATATCAAAATACAATAGCTCTCCAAAACCCTTGATGGGGAAAACAATGAAATCCCTAGCTTAACCAAGGAGCTCCAACATGCATTAATCACTCAAGCAAGTTCTCCAAGGCAAGACATCCACTTATTTTCTTCTTCACAAAATACACCCTAGGGTTTCATCAAAAACCCTTAATCTCAAACCTATAACAGATGAAACTCTAATCCTAGACTTCAAGATGTTCCAAGAAGATCATGAAACCCTAACAAGTCCAAGAGAGAGACACCAAGTAAAAATGAAGATTAAGAGAGAGAAGAAAGATTAGTGTGCACTCATTCTCTGTATCACATCTAGTCACAAGTGATATGGATTGGATGATTATATATAATATATTTTGTCATCCATCTTGGTGCTTTATGGGTGGAAAAATCAAAGAAACTGGCTTCTAGGGCCCATTTTAGCGATAGGTCCCAGTTTGAAGATTTGGGGTCTGGAACCTTTGAGAGCCATTTTGAGGCATCAACCATATTTTAGGGTCAATTTTTTTCTAGAATAGCTTCCAACACCTTGAGCTGTTCTACACACCAAGATCTTCCAATAGTGCGACATAACCTCAATCGAAGCTCATATAAGGAAATTATACCTCCCACAAGTTGACCTACCTTGTTGACCACCATGGCACCAAGTGGATGCCATGTGAGCCTTGTTACTCACACGTGGAGTTGGTCATGTGTGGACTTTCAAGAATATTCTAGAAGGTCCAGAACCTTAACTAATTGAGGGTTGAGACATGCAAAAACTCTAACCCTAGATGACTATTAGGCTATGTTAAATATCGAGCCACTAAAAGGAGAAAGGGTTCCATTCTTTATCATTGTACTTGTTTCATGAGTAGAACATCTAGTAGTGGTATTTTGAGAGCATAATAGAGGATGTAGGGGATTCTATAGAAGCTATCCAAGCTACAGTGTCAAAGTAAAATCCATAGTGAGTGCCCCTTTATTTGTACTTACTTTTCATAACTGAAGAAAAGAGAGTAGAGCACATGCCTCACCTTTTAGCTGGGTTTTCTCCCATATTAGGTTTCCTATGATACATTTTGTGTTCGTTTGTGTGGATGGTGTGTTCATTTTCTTATTCTTTCTTTTTTTGTATTTTAGTTTTTTCATAAATTTGAGCAATAAGCTAATGCTAATGAATATGAGATCTAAGAAAATAAACCTGCATAATAAACTATTTCAGTATGATACAAGATATGTTGTGACGAGATATTCCTATGGAATATCCACAACAATTTATAGATCATATTGGTATCATAGTAAGTTTCTTTGGGGTATTTGTGGATGGTAATTGGCTTAAGAAGGTAGTGACAGAACTCCAAACATGGCGGATGAGTCCAGTGATAACAACCTTCGAGATGTAGTGGAAGAGAGATTTGCAACACTAGAAGAGAAAGTTGTTGATATCTCTTGCAACGTGGCCCTTCTCATGACAGATCTAGCGAACAAGTTCAAACCTTTCAATGAGGTTGGTGGCTCTAACTCAAAAGTTGAATAGGATGGGAAACTTGAAGATAGTGAAGACCCAAAATATGAGTTGAAAAAAGATCTCAAGAAAGAGAAGTCAAGTTCCAGTGCCATCACTCCTTCACAAATTTTATTTAAAATGGAAGTGAAAGTGGACATCAAGGCCTATCAAGGTGATATCAACATGGTTATGTTGAATCAATGGTTGCAACAGTTAAAAGTGTATTTCAGTGTCCATAATATAGAAGAAGAGCATACTATTTAATTTCCAGACTAAAATTAGAGGGCCATGCATTATCTTGGTGATAAAGACACATGGAGACACTTAGGATGGAGGGTGATCCAATAGTAATTAAGTGGGAGGATTTTAAGACCCTCATCAAGTCCTAGTTCTACCCTCCTGGGTATGTAGAGAACCAGTGGATCTGTTGGAATCACTTCAGGCAGAGGCAAGGGAAAAGTATGCAAGAGTACACAACTAAATTCAAGAATATTGTGATCATGTTGGGTATCTCTCCCAAGAACCCATACACACTCCTCAAATATTTGGGGGATATACATAGTCATTTGTGAAAGAAAGTGATATTATAAAACTACAGACCATTGATGATGCCTGTGTGCAAGTATAATACCTAGAGAACATAGGCCATAAGAAAGGGAAACCAATTGGTTCTAAATTGAAAGACCACCAAGCTTATTCCAAGGAGGGGAAGAAGAAGTGGAAAGGAAAATCCATGAAGACGAAAGCCACTACACATCAATGCAAGGATCCAAACAACAACTGCAACCATTACAATATCGATGGTCACACCAAATATAAGTGTTGGAAGCTACATCTAGAGTTGAATTCAAAGAATCGTAAGAAGGATGCCAAAAAAAAGAACTTGTTAGGCATGGATTCATGAAACCAGGTAGAGGGAAACTTGGATGTAGATGAAAAGATTATTTTCCCTTCAGTGCAGAAGGAGGTGAATTTGAGTAGCCTTCATCACAAGGAAGAGAAGGAGATGACTGAACTCTTCCACATTAATATCCAAGTCAAAATACCAAGGCAAAATCTCTATTTGATTTCAGTTGATAGACCAACCTCATAGTAGATGGTTTGGTTAACAAGATTGAGTTGGAGGTTCATGATCATCTAAGGCCATATCCATTGGAATGGGTGAATAAGGATGCATAGATCAAAGTTACTAAATAGTATAAGATCAAGTTTGCTATAAGTGAAGATTTTATTGATGAAGTGGAGTTAGATGTAGTACCCCTTGACATGTGTGTTGTAGTGTTTGGAATCCCCTACATGTATATGAGGGATGCAATATTCATGCGGAGAGAAAACCAATATCACCTGATCAAGGATGGGAAGTCTTATGTCATCAATGTATAGAAAAGTAAATTGAATATCTCATTGGTAAGTGCCAACCAAGCCAAAAGTTGATAAGTTCTAATAAGAAGTATGTATTTATTTTCTTAAGAGAGACTCAACTAGGGGAGGAATCAGTCAGAGTAAAGGCATTCCTAGAAGGATGTACCAAAGAGAAGAAACAACAGTTGGAGGAGTTGTTACAGGTGCATAGATGAGTGTTTTGGGAGACTAAAGGGATACCACTTGAGAAGGAAGTGGAGCACGCGATACAGTGGTTTTCTGACTCCCCATTATCAAATATTGGGTTGTATAGACAGTCTTTTCTAGAAGTGGATGAAGTGAATAAAAAATTGCAACAATTGTTGGAGCTGGGAGTAATTTGACCAAGAAATTCACCTTGTGGGTCACCTATCATCACACCCAATAAATATGGGACTTGGTGAATGTGTGTCGACTATAGAGATTTGAACAAGATCACACTCAATTATCAGTAATCTCTACCTAGGATCGATGATCTATTAGACCATTTGCAGCATGTCAAGTAGTTCACCAAGTTGTATCTCAAATCGGGATACCACTAGGTATGTTTCAAAGAAAACCCTTAGAAGACTACCTTCAAGACAAGGCAAGGTATGTATGAATGGTTGGTCATGGTTTTTGGTTTATGTAATGCACTGGCTACATTTATGTGTTGATGGATGATGTATTTTGTCCTATTTAGATTCATTTGTAATAGTGTATTTGGATAACATATTGGTTTATAGCTCTACCTGGGAAGAGAAAATCTCACATCTCATGAAGGTGTTAGCAACTCTGAAAAAGCATTAAATATTGGCTAACTTCAAGAAATGTGAGTTTGATTGGTAGTCATTGGTGTATTTAAGGCACATGATCTGTGGAGGAGAACTCAAGATAAATCCCATGAAGATGGAGGTCATCATCAAGTGGCTAGTTCCTACTAATGTCATATAATTTAGGAGCTTTTTTGCGGAAACACAATATCTACAGAAGTTCATAGCATCCTTTTTAGCGATAGATGATCCACTCCACACCATAAAAACCAGTGGTAAGATCTTTCAATGGGGAAAGAATTAGCAGAAATATTTCAATGAGCTAAAACGAAAGATCAGTCAAGCACTAGTTCTCGCATTGCCTAACTTGAAAAAACGTTTCGAAGTGGAGACATAGGTAAGTGGGTATGCTATGGGAATGGTCTTGATACAAGGAGGTAAGCCAATATGCTATCATTATAAAATGTTTCATGGGGAAGTCTTGAACTATCATACATATGATAAGGAACTCTATGCCCTGGTTCAAGCTGTGAAGAAGTGGAAGTACTATTTGATGGGAAAGGAAACCATTATTCACATTGATCAACACCCACTGCACTATTTTTAGGTATAGAATAAACTTCAACAAACCAAACATTACAAGTGGATGGGGTTTTTGCAACACATTCTTCTAGTTACCAAGTATAAGAAGGGAATCACTAATAAGTTGGCATACATGATTTTAAGGCCACCCACATCCAATATTACAAGTTTGGGAACTCTTATACACATGGATCATTTCACCCATGATGCATACAAAGAGACATACACAAAAGATGAGGACTTTAAAGAGGTGTTTCAGTAGCGAAATGACCAAATTCATGTAGAAGAAGGTGATAGTAATGTTGAATATCATCTCTAGAATGGGTTGCTTTATAATCTAGACAAGCTTTGTGTTCCTAAAGGTGAAATATTGTAGCTTATCAGAAAGGCTCACACCTCCAAGGTTACATGACATTGTGGTGTTGGGAAGACGGTTTCTAACTTACAAAGGTATGTGTATTGGTCCAAAATGCAAGAAAATGTAGCTCAATATATTAGAGGATGCATGTTTTGTTGTATTGGAAAGCCTAGTAATAGGAAGCAAGGTCTATACCATCCCTTACATGTACCCACTCGACCTTGGGAAAGCATTTCCATGGATTTTTTAGGTGGTTTTTCAACAACCAAGAAGGGAAATGACTATCCATTTGTGGTAGCCGACAAGTTCAACACGATGTTTATTATTATTTCTCGTAAAAATACCATCAAAGGATAAGAAGAAAAAATGTGTTCTTTTAACAGGTCTGGGTCCACTTTGCGATACCAAGGAGCATCATATCAGATAACGATACTATATTTCTCAGATCCTTTTGGACCACACTTTGGGAGAAGATGGAAACAAAGTTAAAGAGATCTATAACATTCCATCCATAGATAGATGTGTAGACATAAGTAGTCAACATGATTGGTAGAACTTTTGAGGGGTTATAATTAGAAGCATTTGAAGACCTGGGATGAAAATATGATCTACATTCAAAACTCTTATACTAGAGCAATACATACTTCTACCGATTATTCCCTTTTTGAAACTTGCTTTGGATATTTTCCTCCTTCGCCCTTGGATGTTGTCTATGGACACCAAGGATGTGTGAGGGAAGACATCACAAGAGAAGCACTAAAAGTGAAGAAATTTGTTGAAAAGATTAGGAAGATCCATTTGCAAGTATAAGATACATTGAAGAAATCACAGGAAATATACAAGGCCAGACATGATCAACATAGAACTACAAAATCATTTAAAGTGGGAGACAAAGTTTGGCTATAACTGAACAAGGAAAGACTACAGGGTCTTGGTAAGACGATCAAGGATCCATGGTATGTTCCTTTTCAAGTATTGGAGAATGTAGGTGATAATTCCTACAAATCTGGTCCACCCCCATATATGTGCATTTACTCAATGGTGAATGTGGAGAATCTGAAATTCTATGAGCCTTCCATGTTGGATCGAAAAAATGAGGAGAAGGTCCTACCTACCGTAGAGGACTTAACACTAAAAGCTCAAGTATATTTGGTATAAGACATAGTTTTTCAAAAGATGTCTAGAAATACCAAACAAGGGTAGCATGACCTTTATTAGATTGGGTTGAAAGGACTATTTCTAGGCAAGGCAGAATGGTACTCCATGGAGAAGGTAGAGGAAACATTTACTCGCCTCATTTAGTAAAACTTTTTGGGGACGAAAATATTCCCAAAATGGGGAGGTATGATCTTGATTGGTTCATACAAAAATTTTCATCTATCTTGGTGATTTATGGGTGGAAAAATGAGAGGAAATGGTTTGCAGGGCACATTTTAGCTGCAGGTCCTAGTTTGGAGATTTGGGATTCAAAACTTTCTAGAGCCATTTTGAGGCATCAAACAATATTTTTTGGGGTCAAAACTTTATGAGCATATTTCACAACCCCTCGACTGTGTTATACACACTGATGCCTTTCCAACGATGCAAAAATCACCTCAATCAAAGCTTGTATGTGGAATTTATATATCTCGTAAGTTTACCTACCTTGTTGACCACCATGGTACCGAGTGGATGCCCCATCAACACTGCTACTCGCACATGTGGGGCTAGACAATGATTATAATTTCAAGAATATTCTAGAAGGTTGAAAACTTTGACTAATTTAGGGTTGAGACATGCAATACCCTAACCCTAGATGACTATCAAGCTATGTTAATACTGGGCCACTAGGAGAAGAAAGGGTTCTATTCTTTAGCATTTTACTTGTTCCATAGTGGAGCAGAGCATCTAGGAGTGGTATTTTGAGAGCATAACAGAGGAGATAGGAGATTCTATAGAAGTCGTTTAGGATACATTGTCAAAGGAAACTCCATAGTGAGTTCCCATTTATTTGTACTTGCTTTTCATAACTGAAGAAAAGAGAGCAGAGCATAGGGCTCACCTACTAGCTGGGTTTCTCTTGTATTGTGTTTCCTAGGTTACATCTTGTGTTCATTTGTGTGGATTCTATGTTCATTTTCTTATTCTTTTTTTTTTCGTATTTCATTTATTTTCATAAATTTGGGAAATAAGCTAGTGCTAACAAATATGAGATCTAAGGAAATAAACCTGCAAAATAAAATATTTCAATATAATATAAGATTTGTGGTATTTTATTAATGTGGATTTGTTAATTAATGTTCTCATTGTACATTAATTTATAGATTGAAAAGTTTGAAATGAGAATGAACAATAATAAAAGTGAGAAGGAATATATGCTTCCTCTATATATATGGGAGGTAAGGGAGTCCAACAATACAATGTGGGCCCAAACCCTTACAAGCCACCTACAATAATCTGATGTAGGACAACACAAGTGAAGTACTCCAGTCCAAGGGTTCAAATGTCATGATCTAAGGTGATGTCATACACAAAAAGGACTCTAACATGATGTTTCTACACAAGGTGTGTCCACACCCCTCCATCACAGGCCCACATAGACTCCATTTCTCCTCCTAATCCATGTGCTCCACTATGTCCAGTCCCCCTACATGAACATTGTTGCAACATGAGCATCCCCAAGTCAACTCCGAGCCTCCATCTAGGAATCAAAGCTACCCAACAATATCTAGGGCCTGATGCTCTCCTACAAGATGCACAATGATCCTTCTAAGTAGGATGTTCTCCAACCAAGTGAACCTCTCCATATGGCCACAATGAAGCACATCCATCACACTGGTAAGATAACTCTAATGCCCAAGTGAATAATGGCAAGTCAACACCTAATTGAGTTCAAGCAATGACTAAGTAATCTACCTCCAATGTGAAAATCCATCATGTACCATATCCCATTTGACAATCCATATTGGACCATTTTAGGGATAAACATACACCATGTACCCCAAATCTCATGAAGCACCCCAATACATAGTGTAAACACTTTTGTAGTAACCCAAAAAATAACACTTTATCTTTATGAGGAAAGTGTTTACATCGATACCTACCAACTCCATATGCAACTCCACCAAACCTACTACTTAAAAATATTTACTTGTTGCAATCCCCGAATCAACCATTATTTCCTGTAAAGAAACTGCCAGCCATGCTATCACAACATCTCTATCCTCCAAAGAAAATGGACCACATGTGAATATGAAGGAACATAACTCTGGAACACAACAAACCTAACGAACTCCAACATTCTTCAATCCAACTTCAACAATCACCACATCATGCACTATCTAGGACATCCTATAAAGTTAATCATATATCTATACAAGGTCATGACAAGTGGATCACATCTATCAAATTCACAAAGATAGGAATTTTCACAAGTAAACTCCTTAATCCCGGAATACCAAGCTCATGGTGTAGCGACCAACCTATGCATGGCCCTTAACAACCTATCAACATAAAAATCTCTCTCATGTACCTCAAATCCTCCAACAACTGAAATGACCTGAACTACATCAAATTCCTCATCCCAAGAGAATCTTGAAGCAAGAGTAATATTATGGGATGCTCCCTCTGTCTGAGAGAATCCACGTGGAACTCCATTTGTCTAAGAGAATCCATTAATCCTATCCTTGTAATCTACAACAATCCCATTAGATAAAAACCTAGAGTCAATTTCAACATCATCCTCCATCAAGGTATCACACCTCTCCTCCTATAAAAAGTAAGAAGGCACAAGGATGGAAGAACCCAATGAAAAATGATTATCACATCCCCTAGGAGTTACACTCACCCACAACGAAGCTTTGGGTGCTCCTATATGATCATTTGCATCATGTAATGGCTGGGTAAGCCATCTTGATCTCTTGCATATTGGGGTAAAATGTGAGGGCATGTCCTCACCCAAGCTCATCATATCTCTTTGAATCTAACTCATTTTGAGTCTCTAGAACAATAGCATCCACATTATCCTCCATCACTAAAGTAAAATCATGTGAATTAGAAGATTTCACATCCTCATAAAATTTCACATGTTTGATCACTATAGTGTGCCACTATGTTGAGATATCGATCCTATAAGATGCAAAAGTATCATTGTTTCCATCAACAAAAGATGCTATCACAACATCCATAATAGGTTATGAAATTGTCTGACATGACATCCCATCATGCATGATCTTCATATGCCTCCTCAAAGCTAGAAGGCTCTTCTAGTATCCCATTGGAATGTACACGTGCCATTGGATCAACAAGTAACCTATAAAGGTTACCCTCTCTCATGCCTCTAGTTGGAAAAATCCTTGGACTATATAAACTACAATTATTAATGGTGCACTATTGTCCTAAAAAAAAAACTCTCTATTGTACATTTGAAGGGATTAGATCAAGACTCCCTCTTGATCTATGCTCAATGTTGGGAAAAAAAACCTTGACATGCTTACCAAGAGCACATCCTTTGTAGACACCTTCCTTTTCTATCTTGAAGTTTGGAAATCCCTGTACTAAATTCTTCAAGATAGGATGTGCTCCATAATGAAAATGACCCAAAAACATGTTCCAAAACTCACACGACTTGATACTGCCATGCAAAAAAGCACCATGCTTCACTAGATCTACATGCAACATGTAAATACCTCCAACAAAAACTCATTTTTCCACAATCTAGGTTTGTCTTCTTAAGATGACCTCCTAAGCATCAAACTTGACCATGCAATGAAGATCTACCATATAGAAATTGAAAGAAAATTCTTTTTCAACCCAAGAACAAACAAAACATTACTCAACTCAAGAATATCACTTGTAGGTGTCTAGAAGGAAACAACGTGAACTCCCTTCAAAAGATAAGTGGCATTATCACCAAGCTCAACCCTCATGCCTTCCTCTTGCTCCTGAATCCCACTGAATAAATACCTACCATGTGTCATGTGTCTTGAAGCTCCACTATCCACATACCATCCAACACTAGACATAGGTTTAGACGACAAGTAAGAGACCAAACCCACATCCATCTTGGAAAATTAGCAATATGAAGAAGAAATGACCCTTCCAAGGATAAGTTCTTCTTTCAAGCAACCTAAGGTTTCACACCCAATGACCTCAAGCAAGGTTAAACACCTATTCTAGGTAATCTTCAGTTGATATACAAAATCCCTCTTACTCTAAAGTGATTTCAACCATAACAAGCTTTGTTACTATGTAGAAATTTTATGTTGTCTTATCTTTTAATGAAAAATGAAAATTTCACCTTTGACTAGAGGTTTCCCAGATCTTAACCCTGTGAATTTTCAGCCTTAGGGATGATATGAAATATAGAATAAATGAATATCAGAAAAAGAACAATATTTCAGTTCTTAATAGTCTAATCTTGTAGGAAATCCAATGAGAAAAAATACTAAAGTGACTTGATAAGTTTTAGACCTTTAGGGTAATCTTGTCATGCATAAACTAGATTTGAAGACTAACTTTTACAACATATATACCAATAGTAAAACAACCCTTAACTTCTTCAACTATGAAGTCAAATCAATCAACAAGTTTGTCCTTTAATTAAGTCAAATCAATGAGATTTATATATAGTCGTAAATTACAATTCATGAAGAACATACATGGCCAGAGATCAAATCTGCAATTTACACAAGTTGTGGACAACTTAAAAATTCATTAATATACTCAAGATGAAGTTGTTGTACATACCATGGCCTATTCACAAGGCTAGTACAATCCACTATCTCTCCAAAATCCTAACTAGGGAAAGCAATGAAAACTCTAGTACAACCAAGGAGCTCCAACATGCATGGATCACTCAAATGAGTTCTCCAAGGAAAGATATCCACTTCTCTTTTTCTTCTTCACCAAAAAACCCTAGGTTTTCATCACAAATACCTCATCTCAAACCTCTAATGGATGAAACCTTAACCCTATACGTCAAGATGCTCCAAGAAGATCATGAAACCCTAGAGACTCCAAGAGAGAGAGAGAGAGAGAGAGAACGAATACTAGTGCAACCTCCTTCTCTAGATCACATCTCTACACAAGAGTGAAATAAGAATGAACATTGATATGAATGAGAAGGACTCTCTCATTCCTCTTTATATATGGGAGTTAAGGGAGGTCAACAATACAATGTGGGCCCAATCCCTTACAAGAAGCCTACAATTTTCTCTTGTAGGCCAACATAAATGAAGCACTCCACGCCAAGGGTACACATGTCATGCTCCAAGGTGATGTCATACACAATAAGGTATTTGAGATGATGTATCTACATAGGGTGTGTCCATACCACTTTGTAACAAGCCCACATAGAATCCATTGATCCTTCTAAGCCATTTGCTCCACTAGGTCCACTCCCCTTGCATGAACATTGTTGTAGTTCAGGTGTCTCCAAGCTAAATATGAGACTCCTTGTAGGAATCAAGTTACCCCATGTTATCTAGGGCCTAATTACATCCTCCTTATAAGTAGGGCTTTCTTTAAGAAAATGAACCTCTCCATGTGGCCACAATGAAGGATGTCCATCAAGTTTTCAAGAGAACTCTAATGCCCTAGGTAAGAATGCCAAGACAACACTTAACTCAAGTCAAGAAACCATTGAGAAAGTTATATCCAATGTGCAAATCCACCATGGACCATGTCCCATGTGCCAATCCAAATAAGACTATCTAGGGGCTAAACATACACCGTGTGCCCAAAATCTCATGAAGCAACCCCGTACATGGCGTAAACAATTTTGAAGTAACTTGAAAACTAACACAAAACACCAATGGAGGTAAACTTGAATATTTTAAAAGATGATAAATCAAAAGCAGTCATGAATTGTTCTATTGTTAACTTGTTGGGGGATTGATATGTCTAAAAACAACTATACTAGACATAACTTTTTCAATTGGTATGTTGTCAAGGATTTTAAACTCTCATAGGGAGACAGATTGGAAGGCATCTAAAATAGTGCATAGGTATATCAAAGTTACCCCATAGTGTGGTATTGTACTTGAGAAGAATGCCAATTTCATGTAAAGTTTTTAGATGTAGACCATTGGGGCTTCACCTTATAGGTATTGGGTAGGTATGAAGTGTATTGTTGGGGAGGGATGCAATGTATTGGGGTGTTTATAGGTATTGGGGGGTGTAAAAAGGGGTATCTAGATTTTTTTTTTCTTTAATTGGAAAGATGTATTAAGAGAGGGGTTAAACAAAAGAAATTTGGGAGGTATTTCTCAATATATAGTGAAATTAGGGGTATTCTTTAATATCCTATGAATGTGCGTTCCATGTCATAGGTTCATTGAGTGAAGACCTTGTGACGTAGACTAGGAAAATATGGATGAGAGAAAATCTACAACGGGTCACGCTTTTTCTCTTGCTAGTGAAGTAATTTGATGTGCGAGTAAAAAGAAATCTCCATTGGCTCTCTCAAAAAAATAAGAAAAATACAAAGCATCAGTTGGAGAAACATGTGAAGTAGTATAGTTATGTTATTTTAAGCTTGACAAATGCTAGCAACAACTTTACACTATGAAAAATGAAGTGTAACCAAGATGAAAAAGGATCCAATCTATCATTAAAAAAATAAACATGTCAAAATTTGTTGTCATTACATCAAATAATAAGTGAAAAACAAAGAGATACAACTAATTTATTGCAAGTCCTAAGACCAAGTAGCAAACATCTTCACTAAGGCACTCAACAAGGATAAGTTCGATAAATTCTGAGTTGTGAGGAGTAATGGAAAATGAGATAAGAATTAAGAAGGGGTGTTAAATATTGTAATGTCTATTTTATCTAAGGATGATAATGTTGAATTTTCTATTTTCGGATCTGATAATTATTTCCTTATGATTTCAAACAAAATTTTATGCCACTATTATCATAGAATAATTACACATTGAAAATCTCAAGCAAAATAAAAAATGCAGCGGAAACAACAGAATCATAGAAAGATAGCCATGCAAAGTAGACACAATATTTTTATCGCGGGAAACCCAACCTTGGGGGAAAACCCAACAAATTTTCTTAAGAATAAATCCAACCAATAAGTACATCACCATTAATATGAAGAAACCCAACACATAAGGAATTTTTCCCTTGTATGAGAAAGAACCCTCAAAGATAGAAAACACTAGACAAGATAGCACACCTCAAAATTTGCACAACTGGAAACTGGAAACTACAACTGCAACTAGAAACTGTAACTACAACTACAACTGCAACTGGAACTAGCAACTGCAACTACAACTGTAACTGGCAACTGCAACTACAACTGTAACTGGCAACTGCAACTGCAACTAGGACTTGCACACTAGATGAGAAGAGATGTGTTGTGATGTGATAATGAAATTATCCAACCTTTATTTATAGTAATCCAAGTCACCTTTACTTACTTGTGGGGCTGACTTCTTCTTTTGTCCACAATAATTGATTTAATGCTTTTCCGAGGTTTCTTTAATATTTTAATGGTCTTTGACTTGTCTTCCTGGATTTCTCCTTTTACTAGAAAAGTTGTCTATGAGCCATGTTGATGTATTGTCTCCTCACATGTACATCTAATTAATAAAGGGATCTAATGTTGAGTAAACCTACTGAGAATACCCTCATAACAAGAGGTCTCTTAGGCCCACTTCTTCAACATTAGACTAGACTTGTAAAAAAGTCAAACCTGCCTTATAAAAATTAGATCACTCCATATTGGAGAAGGCAATGTGAAAGCATCTAGCATCTTGAGTATTTATCACTCCTTTTCAAATCAGCATGACTAAGGAGAAATACTACACCTAGGGCATTCACAACTAGTAAATCCTCGTGAGTGAATGTATCATTTTCCCTTGGTCAAATCAACATGACCAATCTGGGAGGATGTTTGCCCGATGTTGCATCTCGAGTCTTTATCACTCCTAGTCAAATCATTATGACTAAGGAGAAAGACTACACATGGGCCATTCACCACTAACAAAGCCTCGTAAGTGAATGTATCATTCTCCCTTGGTCAAATCAACATGACCAATCTGGGAGAATCTCTGCCTGATGTTGCTAACTGGAGAACCATCAACATCATGGGCCATTCACCACTAGCATAGCCCTGTGAGTGAACATATCATCCTCCCTTGGTCAAAATCATCATGACCAATCTGGGTGAATGTCTTCTCGATTATGAAACATCAACACTCCCTCTACATGAGGGAGACATTCTATATCACACCAGGATTGTCTCTAAGGTATTTAAACTTCACTCTAGACAAAGGCTTGGTGAGAATGTCCATAGTCTACTCATCTATGGATATGTACTGGAGCTTGATTGCTCCCTTCCGTACCATGTCTCAAATGAAGTGATATTTGATCTCAACATGATTTGATCTGTCATGAAATACTGCATTTTCTGAAATCTTGACACAACTTTGATTGTCACAATGTAACAAGGTCGTCTCTAGCTCCTGATCAAATAGTCTTGCAATAATTTTTTGAAGCCATAATGCTTCATGACATGCGACACTGGCTGTGATATACTCTGCTTCTGTTGTATTGAGTGCTACATAAGCTTGATTCATCTTAAATTGGGATATCATAGCTGATCCCAAGTTGAAGCAACACCCCGAGGTTCTCTTTCTGTCCACTACACTCACTACCCAGTCATAATTAGTATATCTCTGCAACCTCACTTCACCACTTGAGACATATCTCAGACCATATCCAACTATACCACGCAAGTACCTCAACACATGCTTTGTTGCAACCCAATGGAAGTGCCTCGACTCAACCATAAACTGGCTCAGGGTGCTCACTACAAAGAAAATATATGCCCTACTGTTAACCAAGTACATGAAGGATCCATTCAATTGCCTCTACATAGTGGGATCCACCAAATATGAATCTGAAACGAAATCACTCAGCTTCTTCAGATTTGTCATCATAGGTTTAGCCATGGGCTTGCAGTCCATCATACCAAATTTGCTCAAGATCTCAATTGTGTACTTCCCTTGTCTAAGGAAGATATTTCTTGGTCTCTTCCACACCTCTAATCCCAATAAATAATGCATCAAGCCAGGATCCTTCATTTCAAGCTCTGAGGCTAACTCCCTCTGTCACTGAAGCAAACCTCATTGTCCAGTCTGCCTCACTAGTTTCTCCCTCTATGAATGAGGAAAATCCCATACCCCAGTCCTCCTGAATGGATGCCTCCTCTGTCACTATAGAAAATCCTACTGAAACAAATGGAGCATCCCTGGAGATATTGCATCTACTAGAAGCCTCTTGCCTTTGAAGCTTCTGTTTGGCCTCCTCAACTCATGAAAATTTTCTGTCAGTCCTGGAATATGTCTCTCTCCCACTTGAACCTGAGGGGGCACTCCCTTTGTGGCTCTCCCTCTGATCCAACTGACTCTCTCTGATATTAGGCTCACTTTGGGTCCGCATGCTCCCTCTGAAACCAGACTCCCTTTGAGTATATACAATCTTCGAAGCCATCTACTCCCTTTGCATATGTTGACCTCCTCTGAAGTTTGATCTCCTATGAACTTTCTTGGGAGTTTGTTTCTCCCTACTGGATCCTAAGGCTTGACTCCCTTTGAACTCTGGCTCCCTATGAGATGGTACTTGGTGGGGCCACCTGCCTCACCAATGGTGGAACCACTTGCTCCTCCTCATAACTAGAAGGTTTGGAATCAATGATGTGAATGCATGTAACTAGAGAACCTATGAGGTCGTTTTCTCTCCCTGAAAGTATCACTGGGAGCTGGATGTCTCTTTGCATCCTACAAAGTGTCACGAAGCCAAGTTGGCCTCTTCCTGGTAACTGCAACATCTCTAGGTAGATTTGCTGGCCCCACTAGCTCTACTAACTTCTCTTGATAGTCCGGAGGATGAAAAAATTGGACTAGAGGGATCTGTATAGTCATCCTTCGGAGCCTCTTGCTCCTCACTATCAATCTCCATATGAGAGTCTTTGTATCCCACAAAAGTACCCTTTTTTCCAGAAGGTTCTAACTTCGTCCTCTTCTCCTTTGGTACATGG
The DNA here is from genome assembly GCA_009831015.1 of Picea engelmannii. Lineage (NCBI taxonomy): Eukaryota > Viridiplantae > Streptophyta > Pinopsida > Pinales > Pinaceae > Picea > Picea engelmannii. The sequence goes on from ML792927.1 coordinate 280,081, forward strand.
ATGTATTCTAGCATGTACACAACTCCTTGTCTGGAAAATATTCTCCATGTCTCAAACTAGAGACCGTCTGATTTGTGACAACCTGAAACCATCACTATAGATCCCTCTAACAAGAACAAGAACAACACTCCTCCAGTGTTGTGATCAATCATTCATCCATGATAACCTACCTAGAACAAGAACAAGAGAAAAAGACAAGAACAACAATTTTCTAGTGTTGTGACCAATCATTCCTCCATGGTAACCTCCTTGGAACAAGAGCCAAAAAACAAAAGACAAATTGAAGAATCTCAACAAGCCTGAAACCCTAAAATTTGAACCTGGACCAAATGTCAATCCGAGAGCACCAATAGATGTGTTAGGGAAAGTTGAGTTTCTCTTTGGTAAAATTAGTCCCAATGTTGTCCAATAAATGCTCAATGATCTTGACAAGTGCATATCTATGCAGTGGAAAATTTCATGTGCAACAACAAAAAAACTGTGTAGTGGAAGATTTCATCAAATCTCCGATACCATGTTAATTTTCTATTTTTAGATCTGATAATTATTTCCTTATGATTTCAAACAAAATTTTATGCCATTGTTATCATTGAATAATTACACATTGAAAATATCAACCAAAATACAAACTGCAGTGGAAACAACGAAATCATAGAAAGATAGGCATGCACAATAGACACAATATTTTTATCCTAGGAAACCCAACCTTGGGAGAAAACCTGATAACTTTTCTTAAGAAGAAATCCATCCCATAAGTACATCACCATTAATATGAAGAAACCCAACACATAAAGAATTTTACCCTTGTATGAGGAAGAACCCTTAAAGATAGCAAACTCTAGACAAGATATCGCACCTCAAAATTTGCGCAACTGGAAACTAGCAACTGGAAACTGCAACTGCAACTGTAATTGGAAACTGCAATTGCAACTGTAAATGGAAACCACAACTACAACTGGAAATTGCAATTGCAATTGCAATTGGGACCTATGCACTAGATGAGAAGATATGTGTTGTGATGTGATAATTAAATGATCCAGCCTGCATTTATAGTAATATGAGTCACCTTTATTTACTTGTGGGGATGACTTCTTCTTTTGTCCACAATAATTCATTTAATGCTTTTTCGGGGTTTCTAAATAATATTTTAATGGTCTTTGACTTGTCTTCTTGGATTTCTCCTTTTACTAGAAAAGTTGTCCACGATCCATGTTGATGTATCATCTCCTCACATGCACATCTAATTAATATAGGGATCTAATGTTGAGTAAACCCACCGAGAATCCCCTCATCACAAGAGGTCTCTTGGGCCTACTTCTTCAACATTAGACTAGACTTGTAAATAAGTCAAACCTGCCTTATAATATATAGATCACTCATCTTGGTGTAGGCAATGTGAAAGCATATAGAATATTAAGTCATTATCACTCCTTGTCAAATCATCATGACTAAGGAGAAAGACTACACCTAGGCCATTCACCACTAACAAGCCCCGTGAGTGAATGTATCATTTTTCCTTGTTCAAATCAACATGACGAATCTGGGAGAATCCAAGAATGTCTGCCTAATGTTGCATCTTGAGTCTTTATCACTCCTAGTCAAATAAGCATGACTAAGGAGAAAGAATATGCATGGGTGATTGACCACTAGCAAAGCCTTGTGAGTGAATGTATCATTCTCCCTTGGTCAAATCAACATGACCAATCTGGGAGAATGTATGCTCGATGCTGCTAATTGGAGAACCATCAACATCCTGGGCCATTCACCACTAGCATATACCGATGAGTGAATGTATCATCCTCCCTTGGTCAAAATCAGCATGACCAATCTGGGAGAATGTCTGCCCGAAGCTTAAACATCAACATATAAATGTGATGCATGTAAGAATACTAATGTAATATAATTAAGTGAGAAATAAGTCATACATAATAGATTCCATTTAAGTTAATGTTAATGATATTAGTTGAGAAGTTCCTAACTAGAATAATTGAACTTGCTTGATACACACACACACACACACACACAATTTTTTTTTGTATGTCATTTCTAAAGACAATGCAATAATATGATATCCATCTTTCCATTTCTTTTGTCTCTTTATATATTCTCCATTGTTTAGTTTAACAATGTTGTATTGCACCAATTTTCCTACCTAAACTAGGCAAATGTGTTGCATTATAATCTTTGATAACCCCTAATTTGAGCGCACCTCCAACTATGACTTGTTGAGTTTCTTTTGCATTAAGTCCATATAAATTGATTGTAGCATTAGGTGATTCTTGTATATATTTCATCATTCTTATGGTAGAGGGTCATTACCATAGTTATTTGTACAAGTTGGTTCATATCAGTTTGTAAGAAATTCCAATCTAGACTTGTCTTTCAACTCAATTTTGGACCTATTCAGACTCCAAACTTGTGGGTTTGGGTACAAACTAGTCCAACTGGATGATTTGCACTTTGAACTAGTTGGTTCTAAAGTACCCTTACTCGTACGCTAATAACCCCAAAAAAACACGCTAACAAAATAAAGAAAGCACGAGCCCTTTTTAGTATTGTATTTAACTTTTAATATAAATTAATTTACCCAACTTCTAATAAGTTGACATTTATCTTTACTTATACTTTTAGAAAACACCATACTTTGTTCCTCAATTCGTGACCCGACAAATAGAATTATGGAAGTCGAGTTTGAAAACTAAAATATCAAGAAACGTACAACAAAGATGAAATACTAGGAAAACATTCATCTCCAACACTCAATTGGAGACACTTTCCTATTACAATTGGAATTTATGACATAAAAACCATGTAGGAACAAATGAAATCCCAATAGGTCCTAATCAAGCATGAAATGAACTCTAGGTTTAGGGTGTTTGGAAAATGAGAGTGTTTCCTTGCTTATTGAAGTGATTGAAGTGATTTGAGCCTAAATAACAAAAGAGTGTCTAAGAATGAGAAAGGACCTTAACATTAGGATGTGGGGGGTATCCCCCCTATGCCCTCCTTCATCTGACCTCATGTCCATGGGCACTTCGTTTCTTCATGTTATACTTTCTTGAAAGGATGGTAACCTAGAACGTGCTTCAATTGGGGGGTTGGGGATAAATTGACATTCTTAATCTTATTCAGGTCATTAGGGGATTATCTTAGAGATATTCAAGAAAAGAGGTGTGATTTGCTTTCCACATAGAATATTTTTGGGTGTTGACCTGACCTAATATCAATTAGATAAGCTTAAACACTTTAAGGAATATGTCATTCCAACCAAGGAGGGGAAGTGGGTAGTCATTTGGAACCTTAGAGTAGTGATTCAAGACTCCCCTCCCCATTGGGCGTTCTCATCCTTGGTCCAAATGACAAGCCCACCATGGAAAGATGGCCTCATATGTTATGTTCTTTACATGTTGAAAATGAAACATGGTTTTGTGGACCACCCTAGGGACACTCACAACACAATTGGGCCTTGATACCTCCTCTTTCAGCCCCACGTAGACACCACCTTGGTTTCATTGGTACCACATGGTATTTTTTCACAAAATATGTTCTGATAGGGTTGGAGGATTTGGTGGGGTCACATGCCTAATTTGTGACTCTATTTAGAGTAGGGTATCCATCATGGCCTTGGACAAGCACACTATGTTCTAGTGGTCTAGATATGCACGAGCCACTCCTTTGTTAAGATATCTATATCCTAGTTTTTTATTTCCCCTTGAGCCTCATCACAAGTTGCACCCCACACATATTTTGATGGGGACCATTTCTTTGACATATATGACAGAATTTTCCACTACTCTCCTCTCGACAAGTTTTGTGTCTTGAGGTACTTTAACACCTACTCCATTGACTCACAAATATCACTACATGATAGGAATGAGGATGTACTCTACCTTTAGGATATATATTTGGAGACCATGAACCTCCATAAGGCTTCCAACTACAAGGGTGGATCATTCAACGTACGAGAGATACCTTCTTCAACATGGGGAATCCCTTGATTTTCTCCTAGATGATATCCTTTTCTACCTTGGTTCGAGAGGTTTTACATGATACCCCATTAGTAGTGGTCTTATTGTTGTAGACTACATCATATCCAATTGTGACATGCTCCCACATATTATAAACCTCTATTTCTCCCCCTTTCCTAGTATGGAGCACCATCTTGTCATATTTTTCCTCTTCGTGTTCCTCCAAATCCCCCCTTCCCCAACCTTCACAACACATAATAGGGAGTATATTGATTCTTACATTGTTTTTCTTAGGGAATTGTCCCTCCCCACCCTTCTCCCAGTTTTTCTTACTAAGATAGCCACAATGAAATATGAGATTCTCTCCAGGGTTCTTGGGGGAGAAACCCTTGAGTCATGCTCACACCACTCAACAACAAATATATACCCCATCCCCTAGTTCCACTGTGATGCATAGTTGGTTTGATGTGGAATGAAAACTTAACCATAAACAACTTTGTTTCATCTTCTTACAAGAACCTCCATCTTACCCATGCCTTCAAAAAAACTATCATTACCTTCTTCATTATAAAAAGAAAGCTTTCCTCTCAATGAGGAGACAGGAACTTTGTGCATCCCTCTGCTACTCTCCTAAAACCTTTTGGTGCACCCTTTTCTTTAAGAACCATGCCCTCCCCCCTAACCTATATCCTTAGTCCATGTTTTCCCATACAACCTCCCTCTTTGACATAGCTAGGAAATTCCCCACTGATATCACCTCCCCACTTATTCTTTTCATCTCTTCTCAAATAGAGACATTAGGAGAGAAATTAGGGTTATGCACACCAAAAAGGTAACAAACAAGGAGGGATTCGAAGTTGAGTTCCTCAAACATGGAATCTAGTCTCTAAATCACACATTATCAATTTATTTAACCATATGGTTTTCTATGGTTTCCCTGAGCCTTGGACCATACACAACATCAACCCAATTTTCAAATTAATGCCCAATTTTGATCCAAATAACTATCGGACTATGATCATTGGACATACTTTCTCAAAGCTATATGTTATAGTTTTTCATATATGGCATTTAGATGAGTAAAAGAGTAGACATTGCAAGGTTATATGGCTCACTAGTGCACGACCCAAGTACTAGATGATGGATCACATATTGAAACTAAGGGTCATTATCAAGGAGGCATGTTATCACTCTTTGAATGGATTTTGCTACTGTAGACTTTTAGAAAGAATGACATAGTTTGGGAAATGCTTTGTTGCAAAGGTTTTGCGACATTGAAATTTTAGAGACCTTTCATGTTGTGATCATGAGACTTTACAAGTCGGTTATTGGTTGTCTATATATGGCACACAAACTATCCAACTTCATCTAGAGTACCATTGGGGTCAGGTAAGGGTGCCCCCTCTTGCCGACCCTTTTTAGGATCTACATTGATGAGTTGGAATATTTCCTTTGCGAGCACATTCAAGCAAAGGTTGGGTACCTCCTACACCATGTTGATCTTTCTGCGCCTTTTCACTGATGAATCAATTCTTTTGCTTGGCTCATTTGAGGGTTTACATATATAGATTGATGCCTTGTCTAACTTTTGTGACCTCCTCAACTGATGATCAACCTACGTAAAACCAAGGTTGTGATCTTCAATGTGTTGATGTGTTCTCTCTCTGATCTACACTTCTACTTTTGTGGGAAAAATATTGAGATAATGACATATTACACCTATTTGGAGTTCCAGTTTGGGGGACCTTGATTTATCATGCGATAAGCCCTCTATCCCTGACTTAGCCAAGTGTATGGCTTCCTTTCCGTCCTCCAACGATAGTGTTTATGTAAGGAAATTCTAGGAAATCACGTCTAAGATACTATTGTTAGACATGATAACTAGACCCACATTCCTTTATAGGTTGGAGATTTGGGGATTGATCTTGATATAGATTGACTGGGATAAGATCGAGAGTGTCTAGAGTATTCTTCTCAGGTGCATCATCTAATGTAAATGTATTTTACTCCACCCTATTATTTAGGTTGAGTTTGGAGCCCACCCTTTTTTCCTTGAGGCCATACTCTACTTGGTCTCCTTTCTACACAAAGTCTGGACATATAAGGATCTAAATTCTAGGAAATAAATATACCCCTATCTATGATTTATAAGTTGGTGTGGATATTCCTTCGGATAGTTTGTCACAGTAGATCTAATAAAATACCAAAATATTTACTGTGAAAGTTAATTTGCTTTAGATCTCAAATTCTTTAATTACTAGTTTTCTGCTTAAAATGTATGAAATGGATGAAATGCGAAAAATAGAGAACATAAATAAATACTCATACACCATCCACAAATAAACATAATATATAACCTGCGAAACCCAATAAGGGAGAAAACCCAACTAGTAGGTGAGGCCACACTGCTCTCTTTTCTTCAAATGCAAGAACAAAGAAAGAGGCAATCTCTATGGAGTTTCCTTTGACATTGTGGCCTGTATGGATGCTACAAAATATCTCCCCCTTTGTTATGATCTCAAAATACCACTCCTAGGTGATATTGCTCAACTATCGAACAAATATAATGCTAAATAATGGAACCCCTTCTCTTCCTAGTGGCCTGATATTTAACATCGTCCGATAGCCATCTAGGGGTAGGGTTTTGACTTCCTCAATCCTCAATATGATAAGGTTTCAAACATTCTAGAATCTTATTGAAAGTCCATATGTGTCTAGCCCCATATGCATGAGTAATGGGGGCTGATGTGGCATCCACTCATACAATGGTGGTTAACACGGTAGGTCAACTTGCAAGAGGCATAACTTTTGCATACAAGCTTCGATTGACACAATTTTTAAACTATTGGAAACATATTGATGTGTGGAATAGCGTCAAGAGATATTAGCTAAATCTAAGAAATTTTTGACCCCCAAAAATGTCGTTTGATGCCTCAAAATGGCTTCGAAAGGTTTCAAACCCCAAATTTTCAAACTGGAATCTATCTTTAAAATGTTCTTGCAAGCTGATTCCTCCATTTTTTTCCACTTTGAAACCATTGAGATAGATGACAAATAATATAATGATCCAATACAAATCGCACCTCCCCATTTAGGGAGGATTTTGGTCCCCAAAATATTTACTAAATGAGGTGAGAAAAATTTTCCGCTGCCTTCTCCCTGGAGTACCACTTTGCTTTGCCTGGAAGGTGTTCGTTCAACCAAATCTACCAAAGGTCATGTTTCCCCTATATTGTAGTTCTAGAATTCTTCTACAAAACTGTGTCCTCTGCCAACTTTGTATGAACATCTAGTGCTAAGTCCTCTATGGAAGGTAGGGCTTGGTCCTCCTCTTGATCCAACATGGAAGGCTCATAGACTTTGAGATTATCCACATTCACTATTGAGTAAATTTGCATGTATTGGGGTAGATTGAGTTTGTAGATGTTATCTCCCACCTATATCTTGAAAGTTCCATACCATAGAGCCTTGAGTTTCTTTCCAAGACCTTGTAGTCTTTCCTTATTTACTTGTAACCAAACTCTGTCTCCCACTTTGAATGACTTCTTGGTTCTTTGTTGATAATGTATGGCCTTGTATTTTTCTTGTGACTTCTTCAATGTCTCACGTGATTACAAATGGATTTGCCTAATGTTCTCAACAATTTTTTCTTCTCTCAATGCATCTCCTGTGAGGTCCTCCCTCACTCCTCCTTGTTGTCCATATACAACATCCAAGGGTGAAGGTGGAAAATATCTAAATAAAGTTTCAAAATTTCACTTACTTGTAGAAGTGTGGAATGATCTATCATAAGAGTGTTGTATGTAGATCAAATTTTAATCCCATATCTTTGGATGCTTCTTATTGTAACCCCTCAAAAGCTAAACCAAATTCCTATTGACTACTTCTATCTTCCCATTTGTCTATGGATGAAATGTTGTATATCTCTTCAACTTAGTGCCCATCTTCTCCTACAATGTAGTCTAAAATGTACTGAGAAATCTGGCATCCCTGTCTGAGATGATGCTCATTGGTATCTCAAAGTGCACCCAGACCTATTCAAAGAACTGGTTTGTTGCTTCTTGTCCTTTTATGTTCCTTTTACAAGGTATGAGAATGCACATCTTGTTGAACCTATCAACTACCACAAATAGATAGTCATCTCCATTGGTGGTTGTTAGTAAACCTCCCATGAAATCCATGGAAATGCTTTCCCAAGGTCGAGTGGGTATAGGTAAGAGATGGTATAGACCTTTCTTGTTGTTACTAGACTTGTTGGTACAACAAAGTATACATCCTCTAATACATCGTACTACATATTCTTGCATTCTCAGCTAGTACACATACTTATGTAAGTTGGTGGTTGTCTTCTCAACACCAAAATGTCCTACACCCTTGGAGATGTGAGCCTCTCTGATAAGCTACAATCACTCACCTTTAGGGACATAAAGCTTGTCGAGCTTGTAGAGTAACCCATTTTGGAAATGATAATCATCCTTGCCATCACCTTCTTCTATATTAATTTGTCCCTATAGTTATTGAAACACCTCCTTGAAGTCCTCATCTTCTGTAAAAGGCTCCTTGTGCATCAAAGTTCCCAAAGCTATAATATTGGATGTGGGTGGCCTTGAAATAATGTTTGCCAACCTATTTTTGTTTCCCTTCTTATACTTGATGACCAAATGAAATTGATGTAAAAACCCCATCCACTTGTAATGTCTGGTTTGTTGTAGCTTACTCTGGGCCTGCAAATACTATAGTGGTTGGTGATCTGTGTGGTTGATTGTAATGTCCCTTTCCAAATAAGAGATCCATAGAGGAGGCTTAATGGTCTAAGAAGCCTCGTTAGACTATAGCCAGAGCCATCTAGGGGTAAACATGGTTACTAGAGGCCACTTCAGCCGAGGGTGTTATAATTTGAAAGTGACATTGAGATAAAAGTTACTAAAAGCGCTTTTAAGTAAAAGTGAGCTAAAAATAGAACAGACAAGCTAAAAATAGGTCAACAACGAATTAGGGTTTCGGGAAGCTATAAAGGAAGGGTAAATCAACCTAATTCAGCATCATGTATATTTTGACTTGTCATTGAGGAGAGAGGTGCACCTCAGGAGAGAGAGCTTAGTGGATTCCAGGAGGAATACACCCAGTGGTTGATTTCAATGTTGAGAGACACACCCTAGTCACCGAGGAGATCACACAGATCTTCCATCAGTCTTCAACAACAATTACACAGGTGGCAACATCAAGGGCGCACTTATTCAGGGTGATGGCGAAACTTATGAGGAGGTTTAGTGAGTCGACTTTTCCCATCTAAGGAGAATCCAGGGATCCCCTTCCGACCCAATTGAGAGGAAGGCAAGGCACATCTATTTCCCGTTTTCTCATCAGATTCTGACAAATAAATCATATGGGGCACATTTTCCAGTTGTTGAGGGTGCGGTAGTTGGGGAGGACATATTTGGGGTTCCCGAGTGATCATCAGATCAGATCCATGGAAATCCTTTCGACCCATTTCACAGTAGCCTAGGGCGCTCAGTTTGAGACCCTTATCAGCCAATTCTAACAGGGGAATCACTAGGGCGCAATTTCCAACAGCAGAGGGGGCACAGTTCCCCAGAGGATCCATCCGAAGATCGAACATATCAGCAAAGGGCCGATTGTTAGCAGATCAGTCATCAATACTGAGAGAGAGAGCAGGGTGCATTGCTTTGGACAGTTTGCAGGAAGATCCGAGAGGTTTAGCCACAAGGGAGAACTTTCCAGTCTCACAACAATTGTCGTATGAGTTGTTGTAGCTTGTAGCAGATCACACATCTCATCCACTGATCCAACAACCTTCTTCTAGTATCAGGTATTATTGTTTTAGTTTGCTTATTGTATTCCGACTAAGATCCTTTTGTCATTGATCTAGTCGAGTGATTTATTTTATTCAGTTGCATTCGATATTGTACTCCGTAGAGATATCATAATATATGGTTTACAGTATTTTGTCTCATTTACTATCAGTATGCTCATTTATATGTTGTAAACACTTAATTATCTACACCAATCATGTAAAAAATCTCAGTTGAAACACAACCAGAAACTCCCTGTGTATCCGATCATACTGTAAACATATCAGATCGACAACATTTCCTAGACTAGTCGGATCTAGGATATTACATTGATGGTCTCCTTTCCCATCATATAATTCTTCCATTTCTTGAGAGCTTGAACCATGGCATAAATTTCCTTGTCATAGGTAGGGTAATTGAGAAGTGCCCGATGAAATATTTCAAAATTATAGCCTATGTGACTTCCTCCTTGCATTAAAATTGCTCCCATGGCATACCCACTTGCATCTGTCTACACTTTGAAAGTCTTTTGCAAGTTTGGTAATGTAAGAACTGGTGCTTGAATGATCTTTCTTTTCATCTCATTGAAAGCATTATGTTGATTCTTTCCCCCCTGGAAACTCTTACCACTCATGGTGTGGAGTGGTGCAACTGCCGCTAAAAGTGAAGCTATGAACTTCCACAAGTACTATGTTTCCCCAACAAAACTACTAACTTCAATGTCATTTGTAGGAACTGGCCATTTCATGATGGCCTCCATCTTTGCGGGGTCTATCTTGAGCTCCCCTCCACCAATCACATACCCCAAATATACTAAAGACTGCTAAGAAAACTCACATTTCTTGAGGTTAGTTAGTAGCCAATGCTTCTTCATAGTATCTAACACCTGCACGAGATATGAGATGTGCTCCTCCTAGGCAACACTATAAACCAATATATCATCCAAATAGACTATAATAAATTGTTCTAGATATGGGTGTAATACATCATTCATTAATCTCATAAATGTAGTTGGTTCATTACATAAATCAAATAGCATGACCAAAAATTCATACAAACCTTGCCTTGTCTTGAAGCCAGTATTCCAAGTATCTTCTTCCTTGACATGTACCTGGTGGTATCTCGATTTAAGATCCAACTTGGTGAGATATTTTTCATGTTGCAACTGATCTAAAATATCACTAATCCTCTGTAGAGAGTATCGATTTTTTAGTGTAATCTTGTTTAATGTTATGTATTCGATACACATTCACCAAGTCCCATCCTTCTTTGGTACAATTATGGTAGGTGACCCACAAGGTGAGGTGCTTGGTTGAATCACACCATGCTCCAATAGATGCTACAACTGCTTCACTTCATTTTCTTCTGGGACATACTATCTATACAACCCCATATTTGGCAATGGGGAGTCTAGAAATAATTGTATTTCATGCTCCACTCCCTCTTAGGTGGTAACATTTTAGGCTCCTGGAACACTCCTCTATATGCTTATAGAAACTCCTCCAACTATCGTTTATGCTCTTTAGTACACCCCTCCAAGGATGCATTTTCTTTTATTGACTCACCCTTAGTCTCATTTTCTCTTCAGAAAAGTAAAACATATTCCTTACTGGAACTAATCAACTTCTAGCTTGGTTGGCACTTACCAGTGAGATCTTTGAATTTCCTTTATGCATGTTCATGATGTAGGACATCCCATCCTTGATTAGTCAGTATTGTTTGGATATCCACATGAATATTTCATCCCTCATATACATGTAGGGGATTCCAAACGCTAGTTCACATATGTCAAGGGGTGCTACGTCCAATTCCACTTCATCAATAAAATTAACACTTACAACAAATTTAATCTTACATTGTTTCGTTACCCTGATCTTTGCATCCTTTTTTACCCATCCCAATGGATACGAGATAGGATGACTGTGAACCTACAATCCAAGCTTGCTGACCAGATCCGCTACTATGAGATTAGACTTTGAACCAGAGTCAAACATGGCATCTATCTTGGTATTCTTGACCCAAATCTTGATGTGGAGGAGTTTGGTCATCTCCTTCTCTTCCTGGTGATTAAGGATAATCAGATTCACCTCCTTCTGCATTGATGTGAAAAAAATATTCTCATCCACATCAGAGTTACTTTCAACTCGATTTCTCAAATCCTTGGCTAGAAGATTATTTTTCTTTACAACCTTCTTGCGGTTCTTCAGGTTCAACTCTAGATGTGGTTTCCAACACTTTTCCTCAATGTGCCCATCAATATTGCAATGGTTACAATGGTTTCTAGGATCCTTGCACTAATGTGCAATGGTTGTTGTCTTCTTATCCTGTCCCCCTTTCCACTTCTTCTTCCCCTCCTTGTAAGCTTCCTAGTGCTCTTTCTACTTGGAACCACTTGGCTTCTCTTGTGGCTTATGTTTTCTAGATACTATGCCTATACACATGCCTCATACACTATCTTTGTCTTGAAAATAATCACTTGATTTCATAGATGGCTATGTAGACCCCCCATATACTTGAGGAGTACATATGGGTTCTTGGGATATATACCTAGCATGATGGCCATCTTTATGAACTCGGTGGTGGACTCTTGTACATTGTGCCCTTACTTCTTCCTGAAGTAGTGCCACTGGATCCATTAGTCCTCTACATACCTGATAGGGTATAATTGAGACTTGATGAGGGTTTTGAAGTCCTCCCACCTAGTTACTAGCAGATCACTCTCCATCCTAAGTGTTTATGTATGGATTTCCCACTAGTTTAAAGCATGGCCCTCTAACTTCAGTTTGGAAAATGATATCTTTTGTTCTTCATCTATATGGTAAAAGTTGAAATAAACTTCTAGTTGTTGCGACCAATGATTCAATTTTAACACATCGATCTCACCTTGGTATGGATTTATGTCCACTTTTTCTTCCATATTGAATAAATTCTATGAAGGGTTTATGGTACTAGAACTCGACCACTCTTTCTCGGGTTCTTTCCATGACTCTCTTTTTGGGTCTTCGTTATCCCCTGATTTCCTCTCTGATTTGATTTCTAAGTTCGAGCCTCCAAATTATTTGAACGGTTTGAGCTTGCTTGATAGAGCCACCATGAGGAGGAACATATTGTGAGATATGTCAACGACTTGATATTCCAGCCTCACAAATCTCTTCTCTGCTAGATCTCGAGGGTTGTTTTGAACAAACTCGTCGACCATGGCTAGGGTTATGTGACTTTCTTGTTAAACTGATTCCTGGATCCCTACAAATTTCCACAAATACCCCAAAGAAACATGGCTCTAATGTCGATATGATATGTAATATTCCATGGATATTCCACTAGATAGTTCCTCACAACAGATCTAATAAAATACTAAAATCTTTACTGTAAAGATTAATTTCCTTTAGATCTCAGATTCCTTAATTATTGGTTTTCTGCTTAAAATGTATGAAATCACTTAAATACGAAATATGGAGAACATAAATAAATAATCACACACTATCCACAAATAAACACAAGATATAACCTGGGAAACCCAATACGAGAGAAAACCCATCTAGAAGGTGAGGTCGCTCTACTCTCTTTTCTTCAAATGAAAGTACAAAGAAAGAGGCACTCTCTGTGGAGTTGCCTTTGACATGGTGGCCTATAAGGATGCTAAATAATCTCTGCTCCTTTTTTATGCTCTCAAAATAACACTCTTGGTGCTCTTTCTCAACTATCGAACAAATACAATGCTAAATAATGGAACACCTTCTCCTCATAGTGGCCTGGTATTTAACATCGCCCGATAGCCATCTAGGGGTAGGGTTTTGACTTCCTCAACCCTCAATTGTGATAAGGTTTTGGACCTTCTAGAACCTTCTTGTAAGTCCATGTGTGGATAGCCCCATATGCATAAGTAGTGGGGGGCTAATGTGGCATCCACTCATACTTTGGTGGTCAACACGATAGGTCAACTTGCAGGAGGCATAACTTTTTCCTACGAGCTCCAATTGATGTGATTTTTGCACCGTTAGAAAAGTCTCGATGTGTAGAATAACATCAAGGGGTCTTAGCTAAATCTAAGGAAATTTTGACCGCAAAAAATTCCATCTGATGCCTCAAATGTCTCTGAAAGGTTTCGAACCCCAATTTTTCAAACTGTGACTTGCCATTAAAATGACTCTGCAAGTTGATTCCTCCAATTTTTTCCACTCTTAAATTATCAAGATAGATGAAAAATAATATAATGATCTAATCTAGATAAATCTATCACTTTACTTTTCTTAGGCCATCACCTTAGCCTGCAACACAAGGCATGCCTTCATTTAGTACCTAGAGGCATCTCAACTTGTTTAGTGAGTGGTCGTATCTCCAAACCTTTGCCCTCATTCAAGTCCTTCTTAGATTCTCTGATGAACCTACTATTGTTTAAGAAAGACTTGAACTATGTCACCTATGATGACATATACAAACAATACATTCATGTCACCTGGTCTACTTCCCTACAGGGCCTTGGCCCGAAGATGACTTTCTACTTAGAGCACTTATTGGAGCTGTTGGAGCCGCCCTTGTTTTATTTTTACCCTTCACAATTTTCGTTTTTGATACTTGAAATCTAGAGATGGCCATTTTGATTTCCGCCCCCCCCCCGAAACTTTGAAAGACTTTGCAACCTAGTCACGTAAGCAACGACGCTTTTTCTACCCTCAAAACAAGTCCACTTTCGTAAGAATGTTCGCTCTTTTTGTTTTACTTTGGGATCTCACAAATCGGATACTTTAATCCTTGAGTTCACACATCCCGAGTCACGAAATGACGAAGTCGTTTTCATTTTTTCGCCCAAGAAATTAACTAGGGTAAAACTTTTAACTCATGATTAGACGTCGTCGGGGTTTCGCACCTCGGCGTTTGTCAAACCCAAGTTTTTGTTTTTACAGCCCCGAGAGCCGAGAACACGAGGTACTTTTGGGATAACCGTGGTTAAGGATTAAAGGCAAAAAGCTAACAATGGTTAAATCTGTTCTCGGTGTCTCGCCACTCGGCACTATCTTTTCGAAAGTTACGACATCTAAAACCCCGACTCACGAAGTCGCGACGTAATTATGGTAAGATTAATTAACCGCCTAATCTAAGATTTTATTCCCCTAATTTGAGCCATAATTATCGCTATCTCGCGGTTTCGCGACTCGGCATACTAATCTCCCAGAAACTTGCCCTCGAAGTTCCGAGTTGTGATATGGCGAATAAATGGATTATAAAATTAATGATGCTCCAAATCGCGATTTCTATTAATTAAGTCAAGTCAGTCCTCGCGATCTCGCGAGTTGGGGACTCAAAATGTTAAAAGAAAATCCACGAAGTAGCGAACAACGAGGAATTCATGAAAGGTGGTAAAGTTTGATAATTTAAAATAAGGCAAGATATATCCCGTGCCCCGAGGCTTGCACATTTCCCGAGGTAGCCATTTTCTCTCCATACTTCGACTGACTGTCAAACCGCCAGAAATTTATGACATTTATGGAGAATAAGGGTAAATCCACACATATAAGATCGGATTTTACACAATTAATTTCTTTCTAATTACGATTTGACAGGATTATTTCGAAGAGTACCGAATTTTCAAATATATGTAAGAGTTTCATTTTATTATAATGAAAGCATTTTCATAAGCACGCAGAGCTCGACATTTCTGAGTAAACTAATTTCTGCATGTATACGCAGTTCTACCGCAGAAGGGCGAAAACGCAAGCTTCAACCATGGCTCCACGGAAAGCAGCAAAGGCGAATGTCGAGGTTGTAGGACAAGGCTCAGATAATGTCTCTGACACTTCGACTCGGAGTGTCGACTCAGTCCCTAGCTGGTCATTTGTTTCAGATATTCTGCAATCTGAGTTGGTGAATTATTCAGACTTTGACAACAACGAAAAGGACGACCTGAACACTAAATACAAGATAGTTGTTCAATTTGGAATGCACAGGGTAGCAACCAAACCATGGTTGCTTCCATATTATGATATGATCCGATGGGCATTGGATCACATAGACTTACCCACCAGAACCATCATGAACGACCAGCGGGTCACGGTCGAGACTTTTAGACTAGAGCATATCCAGACCATGTATAAGCTCCCGACAACATCTGAATACACGTATGGTGCTGAATTCCTGGATGAATTCAAAGAGAAGGAGTGCACTCAATATGACAAAACCATGCCCGGTTTGATAAAGGATTGGGTTTCACGCTCCACGAAATTCAGAGCAAATGACCAGGGCGTTTATTCAATCGCTTCGCTGGAGCCACAGTACAAGTATGTGGCAATGATGACATGACGACTATTCGGAAGAGAGGACACATCACATTTCTACATTACATGGGTGTCTCTAATGTTTCGGGTCGCAGAAGGTTGCTCGTTTAATTGGGAAAAGATACTCTTAGACAGCTTGGCCAACCGGGTCACAGAGTATCGGGAGCAGAAGGCAAGTGGGAGACCGTCCTCATTTTTCATGTCTACATATATTATGGACGTGGTATGTTCCATGACACTATTCCCTTTGATGAGATGGGCTTGGAATCCAGTCCAAGAAAAACCCGTACATGAATATCACGACAAGCTGTGGGAGAATAAAGCAGACAAATTCATTTACGAAATTTTCAACTGGGTGATGGTGCCCTTGCACATCGCCATTTTTGGTCATCTGCCACCTCGCATCTCGAACAACATTGCTGCAAATCTGAGTGGTATAGCGGACTGGTACGTGGAGGCAGAGTTCTCCTATTTCAGAGTGTTCAGAGCTACTGTTCCCCTGCTTGCATTACCACTGTTCATCCCCGACAAGCTGGCTTGTCGCGAGATCGCCCGACGAACAGTGATTGGCAGGGTGAGTAAAGAACTCAAAGCATCTTCAAAGAAGGTGTGGCCTTTTTTCCCCGTTCGGCTAAATTCTTATTCTTTATTGGATTTCGGGCATGCCAAAGCTGAGGCTGCAGCCCTGGAAGACCTGAGTTTGGTCTCCATTGAGTATAAAAAACATGATCCCCAGAAAATTGTGAGCAACCATTTGGCTAATTGTGGGCTAAAGAGGTTTGAACATGAGTTTTCACCCCTGGATGACATTTTTCGAGGGGCGAGGTCTTATGAGGAAGTGCTGGCTCGGATCCGATCTTTGGCACCCGAAGACATAGCCTCTGTATTGAGATTTCAGGAACACAAACAAAGTTGTCTTCCCGCTGTGCTGCGACGAGGGAGCCCGGGCATTTCTGAGGCGGAGCCAAAGGATGATGAAGGCCCCAAAGATGCAACTTCTGGTTTAGGAAAAAGCCCAGACGAGGGGAAGCAAACGAAGAAGCCTGAAATAGAGGCACAGAATCCGGACCCGCAAAAGACACAGAATCCGAAAACTGAGACTAAGACCCCTGAACCTCCGAAGAAACAGGACCCAGTCGTCACCCCATGAAAGGCAGCAAAACAGATCGGGGAACCCATCACTTCTGTCACCCCCTTGCAGTCGACGCAAGGAAATATAGAAGAAGGATGGATTTTAAATGAGGAACTGAGGCCTATCAGAGCAGAAGAACTTCCTCCAAATGATTTCTTCTTTGACAAAAAGAGAAAAGCGATGGTGAAAAGGGAGTTCTACCAGGAGGAAGGATCGACTGCTAAAAAGTTCAAGGTTATGACCGATGGAAAGAACAAAAAGAATGAGCAATTCGCCACGGAGATTGCAGGAATGCTAGGAGCGTATGCATCGACAAATCAATTTTCGGTCGGAGTGTTAAAAAACCATCTCAAAAGGAAGAATCCCCTGATCAAGACTCTCGAAGCCAGAGTAGCTTCGGCCACAGAAAACGCTAAAGGTCAGGTGAGCGGGGAGATAGAGTTGGCCCGATTAACTGATAAAAAGGAAATAGAAGTGCTCAAAGCCAAGTTGGAGCAAGTGCATCTAGTGATCCGAGACGGTCGGATACAGGCCGGTCAACAAAGGAATATGATTGCAGAGCTGCAGGCTCAGGTAGAGACCGCTGAAGGCAGGGTGATCAATGTTGAGGGGTTTAAATCCCGAGCGACCCAGATTCAGAGCAGGATCTCTTCTGCACAACAGATTTTGCTAGCCAAAGTGGGAGTGATTCGAGAGGATTGCCTGTTGATGCATCGAGTTGCCGAGAACTTGACTGTCAGAGAAAGGGATGCAGAAGCGGCTTGGGTCGCCTTCCAGGAGGCGGTGATAGCCACGAACAACAGAGTTTCGACAGGTTCTCCTGGATTCGCTCTCCCAGAAAAAACGAAAGGTAACATTCTGTTGAAGGATTGGGAGCATAACATTTCCCTGGGCAAGGAACAGGCTCAAAAGGTGACCAATTCGTTAGAAGAAGCCTTCAATTCTATAGATGGTGAGATTTTGGGTATGGACAGTGGAGGCGATGCAGAATCTTTAATGCAAATAAATGTAGAACAGATCTCGCTCGATCTAAAAGAGAAGGATGAGAGAGATTCAACCGATATCTCTAAGATAGATAGCATGGACATGGCCCGAGTTGACATGCACCTGATCCAGCCCAGCGCGCAACTAAGTGCCCTTGATATCATCGATGCACAAATGGGGGACAAGCTACAACAGTTAGCCCGAGAATGTTACTTCGCCGAGGCCAACTGTCAAGCCGAACCTTCCCGGCTTGTATCCCAACTCGTGGAAAGATGCATCGCCTACACTGAGTATGCACGAAGACGAGCACCTGGCAACAAGTGAAGACAATATTAGGGGAGATGGAGCGATTGCTCTCTCCTCTGTCATAACTGAAATCTTTGCGACTATTGAGATTCTTCCTGCTTTGCAGAAATTGTATAAATATACCCCAAAGAGAAATAAACAAGGGCTGGACCCTTTTTGAGATTTTGTAATAGAGTTTTTGCATTGAGATTTAATACAAGTAGATCCGAGATTCTCAATTCAGTCACTTCTGTATTACAAGTTTTCTTTCTTGTTCCTCATTTTTCATTTTCAATTCATATTCGTAATTGATGTGCTTCGTTATAATTTAGTACTACCACTACTATAATGAATAAATTTGGGTTTTCTGTAATTGTTTATTGCCTTTCCTTTGCACCAACTATCAGCTGTGTAAGACCAATTTGCAATTTCGGAATTCTACACGTATTTTTTGTTACATCAGTTATTTTCTTAACTATTTTCTCCTTCCGTTTACTTCGTAATATTTTCCCTTGATAGGAACCTGGCACTGTAAACGACTTAATGTTTTTCCCCCATCTCACCCCTTTGATTAAAATATAATACAATTACAGGAACGAGCCTTAGATTTGCATACATCATTAATACTGCAACCGTGAATTCTCTTTTATAAAACTTAACTGAGACAACACTCAATCTTTCTTAACAGTTCTCTTACCAGTACTGTTCCCCCATGACAGTTCCTACACCAACTCAACCTAACGTTGAACCCAGATTATTGAACCAAACGCATATCGCCTTGAACCTCTTCAACACTATCCTTAAAACAACCACTAATCGGGCCGAGCTTGAACAATCATGGACAACCATTGAACGTGACATAACTTTTCAGGAGCAGTTCGAAGCCAAACAACCTCAACAAAGAAATCTCCCTTAGACTCTTTCTCCGAAGGTTGACATTTTCCCTTCTCCTTATCCTAACCACTTTCGGATGCCTTGACACTGTACTTTTGAGCCTTAGTACAGACTCAGGAACAACATCTTTCTGGTGCCGTTGCCGGGGACCGAAGTTACAAAATCTTTTTCCCTGGGAAAACGACAAATTGTTTTTCGTTGAAAGTGTTACCCTTTGATGGTGAACAAAGAGTACACACCTTTTAAGTATTTTTATCTTTCACTTGGTGACTCCACGAAAAAATAAACTGGCATTCACTTGAAGGAATACCAGATAGAACCCGGATGGTGAGCAGATTACACCGGTTTCCGATCCTGAAAAAATTCTAAAGGCGAGAGGCTCTTTTAAGCCAACCGCTACAGTTTACCAACTTGAAATCCCATCACCGAAGGTCGAGAGTCCTTCCCAACCCCTGACCTCATTCAATCCTTACTTTGATGCTAAACATTCAACGCCCTATACCGAAATCGGAAGTGAGATTCATCCAACAGTCCACTTGATATAGAGGGGAAAGGGCCCTTTTGAAAGTTCGTCGTCTTTCAAAACACCATCTTATCTTCAGTTAAATTTACCGACTTCTCCAAATCTTGAAGAGTGTGTTACACACTTGTTTCTCACACCCGTCGGTTTTCCTGATTCTGTTTCTTGCAAGTCCAAGGAACCGACTCCTCGCGTTCCTTATCCTTCCTCATCAGAGTCTCCTCTTAGCGAAGAAAATATAAAACCCCTTTTATTTTTCGAAAACCCCATTTATAACTCTCCACAAACAACGATGGCAGCCGCCGGAGGAGGAGGTGGAGGGTTTATAGGAGGAGGGGGAGGTTTTGGAGGAGGTGGAGGAGGATTCCCCCAAGGAGGAGGTGGAGGTCAAGGGCCTCAAGGAGGAGGTGGAGGTCAAGCGCCTCCCCCCCCTCCCGGATTTTTTGTGAAAGTTGCAGCCCGATACGCTCCTTTAGTGTTGTCTGTCCCCTTACACGATCTCCCGAAAAACTATATAAAGAACCTACCGAAATTCAACGGGGAGGGAGAGATGACCACTGCTGAACATATTAGTCTTTTCGACCAATTCACAGATCTCTGCGGTATCGAGCACAAGGATGTATATTCAAGACTCCTTGTCCAAACTTTCGAGGGTCAGGTCCGAACTTGGTTTCAGAGCTTGCCCGCAGCTTCTATCTCTTCATATGAGGCTTTGGAAGACGCTTTCCTCAGACAATGGGGCGAGCGAAAAGATCACCTCTATTATCTAACTGAATTTGGGGCTTTGAAGAAAAAGAACTCAGAATCAGTCGTAGAATTCATCCAGAGATTCAATAAACTGTACAACAAAATCCCAGATGAAGTCAAACCATCTCCACCCGCGACCAAGGTGACCTTCGCCGGAGCTTTCGAGCCGAATTCCGTGCTACTTTTGGGAGAGCGAAGGGGAGCCACCTTAAACCACATGCAGGATGATGTGGTAGAGATAGAATCTAACATGATCGCTTCGGGTAAGCTTAAGGCTAAAATAGATACTGGAAACCGAGAGCCCAAGCGTTTTAGAGCAATAGTTGGCCCTTCAGGGTCAAATAGATCCTCAGACGATAGGGTAGATGATATGGCTAGAGTGATTAAGGAGTTGTCAAATAAAATAACCCATATGGAACTCGAATAGTCCAAGTCTGACTCTTACCCAAAAAAGGATTTCAGAAAAATTCAAAACCCCCCCAATCAGCAAAGACCAATAAAAAAGGAAGATAAAAAATACAAGCTCCCTTGAAGAATGAAAACCTTATAGGAGCTAACGATTTTCAAGAATTCGAGGATTCAGATGATGACATCGCAAACTTCGGTGATCACTGTAGTCAACCATATATGACTGGTGAAGACTACGAAAGGTCTCTAAATGTGCCGAAAACACAAGATGAGAGCGAATAGAGTGATCACACTGAGAACCACGAATCCCAACTAGAAATTGAGACAATGATAGCTGAGTTTCAACCTAGATACAACCTGAGATCTAAAAATAAACCTGCCTTGACTTTTGAACCTAGCAAAATCCTTCAGAGGGGTCAAGCTTATGAGCCTCCTTCGGACGAGACCCCACCACCCAACAACAAAACGAGAAAAGTGAGCACCCAGGAATCCGAGGTAGAAAAAGTCAGAGCTCAAACACAACCAATCGAACCCGCAAACAAAAATACTTCTTCAACTAAGACCATGAATGATAAATCTGTCCAGACGAATAAGTCAGAAAGAAAGAATTCGGAAGTCTCAACTAGACAAACAGACAATGTAAACGGAGCGTTCAGTATCGAAAATGAGTTAAGCAAAATTAAGATACCCATCCCTTTGGTGGAATTGGCGAAAAACTCTGTATATCGCAAAAAAATCACCAAAATGATAGGTGTCTCCGAGCTAGAAAGCCACTCTGATGTTATAAACTTGGAAGATGATAGACCTAACATCACCTTTGGTCCCCATTTTGAAGGGTCCAAAGACAACATCGCTCCCTTCTATATCACCCTGAATGTACATGATCATTTGTTGCATAATTGTATGTTAGACTCCGGAGCTTCCCACAATGTTATGCCCAAGATTATAATGGAGAAGTTGGGTCTCCAGATCACAAGGCCTTATGGAAATATGTATTCATTTGATTCAAGGAAGGTTAAATGCATGGGGATGATAAAGGATACGGTAGTTACCTTAGCTCAGGTCCCTGTTAAAAGTATCCTATTGGATGTGGTTATCGCCGATATTCCCCCTAAGTACGGTATGCTGTTATCCAGGTCATGGGGGGCCAAGTTGGGAGGATCCCTTCAGTTAGACATGTCCTATGCCACAATCCCTGTGTTCGGGGGTCAGTTCACTCGTTTATACAGAGAGACAAGATTAGCATACACGGTCAGTGACCCTCAAAACCCGCACAACTTCCCCATTTACATCGCAGACCAAGATCTAGGAAACTGCATTTTGTCTTTTGATGATGGTCTGGATGGTTGCCTAGAAGAAATCGATGCAAAGAAAGAAGATTTAAGCCCCTTGACAGAAGAGCTGTGTAATACTGGTGTATGGAAAATGTATTTCAATGGCGCTTCGTCTTCTGAAGGAGCTGGTGTTGGGGTACTTTTGGTAGCACCTGAAGGTAAGTTCATTGTTCCTTTCTCCTATCATTTGCAGTGGGACATAGATCACACTAATAATGTATGCGAGTACGAAGCATTGATCTTAGGATTAGAGGCTGCCAAGAAATTAAATATAAAGAACTTGGAGGTATACGGTGACGCAAAATTGATAGTAAGACAAGTGAACTGACAGTACCTAGCCAGGCATCCCAGACTAAGAGCGTATAGAAATTATACTTGGGATCTCGTCGAAATTTTTTTCTCATCTGTAAATATCCATTTTATCCCTCGCACTGAGAATCTGCATGCTGATGCATTGGCAAAGGCTGCTTCAACCTTTTCTCCTCCCACGACCTTCAAACTGAAGTATCATATCGAAATCAGATATAAGCCTTCCATACCAGACAATATCCGACACTGGCAAGTCTTTGAAGATGATGAACAGATTAAAAATTTCCTTACTGCAGTAGGTGACTTTTCAAAAACTCACGCTGACCAAGAAAACCAAAATGATTCCATGTGGATCATGCAGGAAGGAGAGGAACCCGAAGCTTTCCGAGAAAAAATCGTGGATCATCGTATGCTGGTCCTTAAAAACAATCAGATTCCCAAAGGATTGATTCCTTTGGAAAGACTTTTTGATCAGAACGATGTACCTGTAAAGGCCACTTTGCAGCCCCAACCAGAAGAGGTGGAGGACTGCGATATAGGGACTGAAAAAGAACCCCGAACGGTAAAACTATCGAAATTCCTCCCTCCCAAAACGAAAGTGAAGTATCAAGACTTGCTCAGGCAATACAAAGATGTTTTCGCCTGGTCCTATGATGAATTGAAAACATATGACACTTCCATTATTGATCACAAGATACCTTTGAAGCCCGAGGTCAAACCATTTAGGCAGAAGCTTAGGCAAATTAACCCCATTCTGTTACCCATGATAGAAAAGGAAGTCAAAAAACTCTTGGACGCAAAGATTATCGTACCTTTGAGATACTCGGATTGGGTAGCTAACCTAGTTCCAGTCAGGAAAAAGAACGGGGAAATCAGACTATGTGTGGATTTCCGAAACCTAAACAAGTCGTCTCTCAAAGATAATTACCCGCTGCCCAAGATGGACCACATTTTAGAAAAGGTTGTTGGAGCTAATCGAATGTCAATGATATATGGCTTCTCTGGTTATAATAAGATCGCTATGAATGAACAGGACAGGGAAAAAACTGCATTCACCACGCCCTGGGGTACTTTCATGTATGAAAAAATGCCTTTTGGTTTGATGAATGCAAGGGCCACTTTTCAGCGAGCTATGGACATTGCTTTCGTGGGAGAAAGGGACAAGTTCATAGTCATTTACCTTGATGATCTGACGGTTTTTTCTAAAACTGACGAAGAACATTTGATGCATCTCAGACAGACGTTCGAAAAGTGCCGCAGGTTTGGTCTATCCCTGAATCCAAAGAAATCTCATTTTGCTATGCGGGAAGGTAAGCTTCTAGGCCATGTCATATCTAAGGAAGGAATCAGGATTGATCCTAAGAGGATTGAAGCAATAGATACTATCACTATACCGAGAAATATAAAAGAAATTCAATCATTCTTAGGTAAGATAAATTTTCTGCGAAGGTTTATTCCCAATTTCGCTGAAATGGTCAAATTGATTTCAGGAATGTTGAAGAAGGACAGTGGGGTAAACTGGATCGACGAGGCCAGGGCATCTTTCGCGCACATTAAAAAAGTTATAAGCGAGGCACCTGTACTAGCAAGTCCGGATTATCTGAAAGATTTCCTCATCTTCTCTTTTGCTTCTGAACATACCATCGCCGCGGTACTCCTGCAGAAAAATGAAGAGGGGTTTGAACAACCGATATTGTTTTTCAGCAAAAGCCTCAGGGGCGCAGAACTAAAATATAACATAATGGAAAAACAAGCATACGCAATGGTAAAAGCATTGAAATCTTTCAGAACCTATGTGCTACATTCGAAGATAATCGCGTATGTACCCACCAGTTCTGTAAAGGACATTTTGGTACAGCCGGACAGTGATGGAAAAAGAGGGCGGTGGCTCGCTAAAATACAAGAATTCGATCTAGAAGTCAAGCTGACTAAATTGATAAAGGGGCAGGGTCTGGCCAAACTCTTGGCTGAGTCGAATCTTAGGGCTCTTGACATTAATTGCCTCCAAGAAGAAGACGGAGACACATACCTGCAAGAGCCGGATGACCAGACAAACCCAACAAGGATTGAGGAAAAGTTCATATCGTCGGGCTGGTATAAAGACATAGTGTTCTACTTGTTGAACTTGAAATGCCCAGATGGACTATCACCAGCCAAATGTAGAACTTTAAAACTCCATGCTGTAAAATATTGCATCGCCGAAAATCAACTATACTAGAAGGATCCACTCGGGTTCCTGCTAGTCTATTTAGTTGAGTCGGAAACTCCACGGGTTATAGAGGAATTTCATGAAGGAATCTGTGGAGGACACCATGCATGGAGAGCCACAACCTATAAGATTTTGAGAGTAGGCTACTATTGGCCGAAATTATTTTCAGATGTAAATGCCAAAGTACGCATGTGTGACCCTTGTCAAATATTTGCTGGGAAACAAAAACTCCCTGCACTACCAATCGTTCCAGTCAAAACTGAGGCTCCATTTCAACAATGGGGTTTGGATTTCATAGGTGAGATCAATCCTCATTCCAGTGCTCAACATAGGTGGATCCTAACAGCCACGGATTATTTTACTAAATGGGTGGAAGCCATTCCAACCAAGAAGGCAACATACTCGGTGGTAATCGACTTCTTGGAGGAAAATATTTTGTCGAGATTCGGTTGTCCCCGAAAGATAGTTATTGACAACACCCAAGAATTTAAGTCTATGGATATGATCATTTTTTGTCAGAAATACAACATCATTCTCGGACATTCCACTGCATACTACCCCCAAGGGAACGGGTTGGCCGAGTCGTCAAATAAGAGCCTGGTAAACATTATCAAGAAGGTATTAGATGAGAACAAGAGGTCTTGGAATGTACATTTAAAATACGTGTTGTGGGCAAACTGCATAAGCACGAAAAGATCTATCGGCGTTTCACGTTTTCAAATGGTCTATGGGACAGATGTCGTTCTACCCATAAACCTGGCGCTACCGGTAATAAAGCTGTGGCAAGACCAAAACGAAGAACCCAATCCTGTGACCAGGAGAATAAATCAATTGATTAAGGTCCAACAACAGAGAACTGAGGTTGACGAAAAGATGCAGCGGTACCAAGATGACATGAAATCACTGTTCGACCGAAAAGCGAAGGATCGAGAATTCTCTACAGGTGATTTGGTGTTAAGATGGGATGCGAGAAGGGAAGAGGCGGCGAATCATAGTAAATTTGACCATCTCTGGTATGGACCGTTCAGGGTTTCGGCTCCAGTAGGAGAGAATTCGTTCCTGCTGGAAAACATCGACAGAGAAGTCCTCAGCGCCCCTATCAACGGGCGACATCTGAAACATTACATGACCTAGCAGTCTCAACTTCTCAATATATATATATATATATATTGTTTGTATATACATGCATTTTTATTTCCCTTTAGACTTTCTGTTTTCTTCTGTTCATAATTTTTAGACATGTTTTGAATAAAGTTCGTATTTTCTTTTTGCAGGATTCCAGCCGCTTACGAGCTAACGGGAGGAGTAATTCGCAAAGCAGTACCAGAAATAAATCGGCATAAAACAGGTGATACCCAAAAAAGTAGTTTCGTAGTGAACAAAGAAATCGAAAAGAAAGGTAAAGGTGGGTTTTCTCAATACACATGTTGTCAAAGACTGTCAAAGTTAAATCAAGGTAACATCGTTCAAATTGCAATAATGGCTAAATTGTTAAATAACAAGATTATTGCTTGGCTTGATAACCTCTGATTTAAATTGGTTTGAATGACACACTAAAACTAAGAAAAGTCAGTCGGAAGTAATCATTCCCAAAGACATCTACAAGAGCCAGTCTCGAACTGTTTTGACCTTCTACATTTCTGATCAATGAATCACTGCCTTGTATCCTGCCTGTTTTCAGACCTAACTTTTGACAAAGCTGCCATCTTTTCATTTCATTACGAAGAAATAAAAGTTTTCGTTTTTAACCTCCTAAGTCTCGAAATGGATTGTGAAAAGAAAGCTGGTCTTCACAACTACTTGATCCCCTGCTAAGCGAAGGAACATTTAGAACGATCCTAACTTTCCTAGGTTTTCAACAGCATCGAAAGAATCAAAGCTTGCTCAAACAGGAGGCCCCTTAAAAAATTTATTTTCCCTGTCTCCCTAAGAACGAAGGTGTTGTGAAGGTCACGGGAAGATCGGTACCGAGTAATCAAAGTAAGTTGACAGACCTCTGATGCAAAATATTATACAGATATCAGCCCTGATACAAGCTGATTGCCCCCATCTTCACTCTCAAAAAATGAATTATAAGACGGGTGGTGAAAGGAAATTCATAAATGATTTCCCCCACCTAGTCCAAAAAAGACGATGAAAGGAAATTCAGAAATGATTGCCCTCATCTTAGCATTTAAATGCATAAATAATTTCCGAAGTGGTGAAAGGAAATTCAGTAAAAGGGGCCAGATAACTTCACCGGGGTACTGAACAAGCTCGCTGGCAGTGAAGCAATGTCTGATATATCTGTGAGGCTGTTATACATGAATATCACTCTACTCTGGTAACCAATACTTCCTCAAAACCTAATCCACATCCCAAATTTAGATGGGACTTCCCCGATTAAAAAATATATAATCTCATTCTTTTGATGCAAGCCGAGAGCCACAAGATCTGTTGAGTCCCCTAGGGTCGTTTCGACTATCTTAAAACATCCCCAAAGTTAGTAGTGGAAAAGGGAAAATTGTGAAAGGGACTGCAGTTGTGTTTGGAAAGAGCATCTGATTTTGAAAAAACTTCTCGAGGTAAAAAACGAAGTCTTTTTCCCCCTTTCGATCCTTTTTCCTTGAATTTTTTCTGCTTGTTTGAGCTTTTGACTCCATTTACCCAATATTGGCACGTGGTCTACTGTTCTTCCCACCTCACAGGAAGGCGGGATCCCTAGTTGGAGCCTATGTTGGAGCCGCCCTTGTTTTATTTTTACCCTTCACAATTTTCGTTTTTGATACTTGAAATCTAGAGATGGCCATTTTGATTTTCCCCCCCCCCGAAACTTTGAAAGACTCTACAACCTAGTCGCGTAAGCAACGACGCTTTTTCTACCCTCAAAACAAGTCCACTTTCGTAAGAATGTTCTCTCTTTTTGTTTTACTTCGGGATATCGCAAGTCGGATACTTTAATCCTTGAGTTCACACGTCCCGAGTCACGAAACGGCGAAGTCGTTTTCATTTTTTTGCCCAAGATATTAACTAGGGTAAAACTTTTAACTCATGATTAGACGTCGTCGGGGTTTCGCGCCTCGGCGTTCGTCAAACCCAAGTTTTTGTTTTTACAGCCCCGAGAGCCGAGAACACGAGGTACTTTTGGGATAATCCTAGTCAAGGATTAAAGGCAAAAAGCTAACCATGGTTAAATCTGTTCTCGGGGTCTCGCCACTCAGCACTATCTTTTCGAAAGTTACGGCGTCTAAAATCTCGACTCACAAAGTCGCAACGTAATTATGGTAAGATTAATTAACCGCCTAATCTAAGATTTTCTTCCCCTAATTTGAGCCTTAATTATCGCTATCTCGCGGTTTCGCGACTCGGCATACTAATCTCCCAGAAACTTTCCCTCGAAGTTTTGAGTTGCGATATGGTGAATAAATGGATTATAAAATTAATGATGCTCCAAATCACGATTTCTATTAATTAAGCCAAGTCGGTCCTTGCGATCTCGCGAGTTGGGGACTCAAAATGTTAAAAGAAAATCCACGAAGTAGCGAACAACGAGGAATTCATGAAAGGTGGTAAAGTTTGATAATTTAAAATAAGGCAAGATATATCCCACGCCCCGAGGCTTGCACATTTCCCGAGGTAGCCATTTGCTCTCCATACTTCGACTGACTGTCAAACCGCCAGAAATTTATGACATTTATGGAGAATAAGGGTAAATCCATGCATATAAGATCGGATTTTACGCAATTAATTTCTTTCTAATTACGATTTCGCAGGCTTATTTCGAAGAGTACCGAATTTTCAAATATATGTAAGAGTTTCATTTTATTATAATGAAAGCATTTTCATAAGCACGCAGAGCTCGAAATTTCTGAGTAAACTAATTTCTGCATGTATACGCAGTTCTACCGCAGAAGGGCGAAAACGCAAGCTTCATCCATGGCTCCACGGAAAGCAGCAAAGGCGAATGTCGAGGTTGTAGGGAAAGGCTCAGATAATGTCTCTGACACTTCGGCTCGGAGTGTCGACTTAGTCCCTAGCTGGTCGTTTGTTTCAAATATTCTACAATCTGAGTTGGTGAATTATTCAGACTCCGACGACAATGAAAAAGACGACCTGAATACTAAATACAAGATAGTTGTTCAATCTGGAATGCACAGGGTAGCAACCAGACCACGGTTGCTTCCATATTATGATAT
Organism: Picea engelmannii; assembly: GCA_009831015.1. Classification (NCBI taxonomy): domain Eukaryota; kingdom Viridiplantae; phylum Streptophyta; class Pinopsida; order Pinales; family Pinaceae; genus Picea; species Picea engelmannii. The sequence continues at coordinate 309,131 of ML792927.1, forward strand.
GATATGATGGGCGTTAGATCACATAGACTTACCCACCAGAACCATCATGAACGACCAGCGGGTCACAGTCGGGACTTTTAGATCGGAGCATATCTAGACCATGTATAAGCTCCTGACGACATCTGAATACACGTATGGTGCTGAATTCCTGGATGAATTCAAAGAGAATGAGTGCACTCAATGTGAAAAAACCATGCCCGGTTTGATAAAGGATTGGGTTTCGCGCTCCGCGAAATTCAGAGCAAATGACTAGGGCGTTTATTCAATCGCTTCGCTGGAGCCACAGTACAAGTATGTGGCAATGATGACATGCCGACTATTCGGAAGAGAGGACACATCGCATTTATACATTGCGTGGGTGCCTCTAATGTTTCGGGTCGCAGAAGGTTGCTTGTTTAATTGGGCAAAGATACTCTCGGACAACTTGGCCAACCGAGTCACAGAGTTTCGGGAGGAGAAGGCAAGTGGGAGACTGTCCTCATTTTTCATGTCTGCATATATTATGGATGCGGTATGTTCCATGACACCATTCCCTTTGATGAGCTAGGCTTGGAATCCAGTCCAAGAAAAACTCGTACATGAATATCATGACAAGTTGTGGGAGAATAAAGAAGACAAATTCATTTACAAAATTTTCAACTAGGTGATGGTGCCCCTGCACATCGCCATTTTTGGTCATCCGCCACCTCGCATCTCGAACAACATTGCTGCAAATCTGAGTGGTATAGCGGATTGGTACGTGGAGGCAGAGTTCTCCTATTTCAGAGTGTTCGGAGCTACTGTTCCCCCGCTTGCATTACCACTGTTCATCCCCGACAAGCTGGCTTGTTGCGAGATCGCCCGACAAACAGTGATTGGCGGGGTGAGTAAAGAACTCAAAGCATCTTCAAAGAAGGTGTGGCCGTTTTTTCCGGTTCAGCTAAATTCTTATTCTTTATTGGATTTCGGGCACACCAAAGCTGAGGCTGCAGCCCTGGAAGACCTCAGTTTGGTCTCCATTGAGTATAAAAAACATGATCCCCAGAAAATTGTGAGCAACCATTTGGCTAATTGTGGGCTAAAGAGGTTTGAACATGAGTTTTCACCCTCAGATGACATTTTCCGAGGGGCGAGGTCTTATGAGGAAGTGCTGGCTCGGATCCGATCTTTGGCACCCGAAGACACAACCTTTGTATTGAGATTTCAGGAACACAGACGAAGTTGTCTTCCCGCTGTGCTGCGAGGAGGGAGCCCGGGCGTTTCTGAGGTGGAGCCAAAGGATGATGAAGGCCCCAAAGATGCAACTTCTGGTTCAGGAAAAAGCCAGGACGAGGGGAAGCAAACGAAGAAGCCCGAAATAGAGGCACAGAATCCGGGCCCGCCAAAGACACAGAATCCGAAAACTGAGACTAAGACCCCTGAACCTTCGAAGAAACAGGACCCGGTCATCACCCCAGGAAAGGAAACAAAACAGATTGGGGAACCCATCACTTCTGTCACCCCCTTGCAGTCGACGCAAGGAAATATAGAAGAAGGATGGATTTTAAATGAGGAACTGAGGCCTATCAGAGCAGAAGAACTTCCTCCAAATGAGTTCTTCTTTGACAAAAAGAGAAAAGCGGTGGTGAAAAGGGATTTCTACCAGGAGGAAGGATCGACTGCTAAAAAGTTCAAGGTTATGACCGATGGAAAGAACAAAAAGAATGAGCAATTCGCCACGGAGATTGCAGGAACGCTAGGAGCATATGCATCGATGAATCAATTTTCGATCGGAGTGTTAAAAAACCATCTCAAAAGAAAGAATCGCCTGATCAAGACTCTCGAAGCCAGAGTAGCTTCGGCCATAGAAAATGCTAAAGGTCAGGTGAGCGGGGAGATAGAGTTGGCCCGAATAGCTGATAAAAAGGAAATAGAAGTGCTCAAAGCCAAGCTGGAGCAAGCGCATCTAGTGATCCGAGACGGTCGGATACATGCGGGTCAACAAAGGAATATGATTGCAGAGCTGCAGGCTTAGGTAGAGACCGTTGAAAGCAGGGTGATTGATGTCGAGGGGTTTAAATCTCGAGCAACCCAGATTTGGAGCAGGATCTCTTCTGCACAACAGAGTTTGCTAGCCAAAGTGAGAGTGATTCGAGAGGATTGCCTGTTGATGCATCGAGTTGCCGAGAACCTGACTATCAGAGAAAGGGATGCAGAAGCAGCTCGGGTCGCCTTCCAGGAGGCGGTGATAGCCACGAACAACAGAGTTTCGACAGGTTCTCCCAGATTCGCTTTCCCAGAACAAACGAGAGGTAACATTCTGTTGAAGGATTGGGAGCATAACATTGCCCTGGGCAAGGAACAGGCTCAAAAGGTGACCACTTCGTTAGAAGAAGCCTTCAATTCTATAGATGGTGAGATTTTGGGTATGGACAGTGGAGGCAATGCAGAAGCTTTAATGAAAATAAATGTAGAACAGATCTCGCTCGATCTAAAAGAGAAGGATGAGAGAGATTCGACCGATATCTCTCAGATAGATAGCGTGGACATGGCCCGAGTTGACAAGCACTTGATCCAACCCAGCGTGCAACTAAGTGCCCTTGATATCATCGATGCACAAATGGGGGACAAGTTGCAGCAGTTAGCTCGAGAATGTTACTTCGCCGATGCCAGCTGTCAAGCGAAACCTTCCCGGCTTGTATCCCAACTCGTGGAAAGATGCATCACCTGCACCGAGTCTGCACGAAGATGAGCACCTGGAAACAAGTGAAGACAAGATTAGGGGAGATGGAGCGATTGCTCTCTCCTCTGTCATAACTGAAATCTTTGCGACTATTGAGATTCTGCTTGCTTTGCAGAAATTGTATAAATATACCCCAGAGAGAAATAAACAAGGGCTGGACCCTTTTTGAGATTTTGTAATAGAGTTTTTGCATTGAGATTTAATACAAGCAGATCCGAGATTCTCAATTCCGTCACTTCTGTATTACAAGTTTTCTTTCTTGTTCCTCATTTTTCATTTTCAATTCATATTCGTAATTGATGTGCTTCGTTATAATTTAGTACTACCACTACTATAACGAATAAATTTGGGTTTTCTGTAATTGTTTATTGCCTTTCCTCTGCACCAGCTATCAGCTGTGTAAGACCAATTTGCAGTTTCGGAATTCTACACGTATTTTTTGTTACATCGGTTATTTTCTTAACTATTTTCTCCTTCTGTTTACTTCGTAAGATTTTCCCTTGATAGGAACCTGACACTGTAAACGGCTTAATGTTTTTCCCCCATCTCACCCCTTTGATTAAGATATAATATAGTTACGGGAACGAGCCTTAGATTTGCATACATCGTTAATACTGCAACCGTGAATTCTCTTTTATAAAACTTAACTGAGACATCACTCAATCTTTCTTAACAGTTCTCTTACCAGTATTGTTCCCCCATGACAGTTCCTACACCAACTCAACCTAACATTGAACCCAGATTATTGAACCAAACGCATATCGCCTTGAACCTCTTCAACACTATCCTTAAAACAGCCACTAACCGGGCCGAGCTTGAACAATCATGGGCAACCATTGAACGTGACATAACTTTTCAGGAGCAGTTCGAAGCCAGACAACCTCAACGAAGAAATCTCCCTTCGATTCTTTCTCCGAAGGTTGACATTTTCCCTTCTCCTTATCCTAACCACTTTCGGATGCCTTGACACTGTATTTTTGAGCCTTAGTACAGACTCAGGAACAACATGAGCTATGAGATGGTATTATTATACATCTCTATACACATAAAGTGATCAGATGCATGCTCTTAGGATCCTCCTCAGCCTGCTACTAGTGGGATCCCATAGACTTCGAGTAGAGATCAACTACATATCTTGTAGTGAGATAGGGCATATCATCTTTGTCACTTACATGAGAGAGAAATAGAAATTGGTGTGTTTTCCAACTTTCACCACATTTAACAATTTTTTCAGCATTTCAACATATGTGAAAAAAAAGACCTAGTACCCCTTCCTCCTACAAACCTTGAGTTGGGAATTGCCATTCTCCTATTTTCACCCTTACATGCAATATATATGAGTAAACTTTGCATATTTGGTGTGATTTTTCTACCATTTTTGATAAGTTTGGTTCTTGCATGACTATTAAAATAATATATATTGATAGTATCCTACAAATAAAACAATTTATTATGATTGTTATTAATAATTCAAATATTACATTTCAAACATAACACAATTCTCAATCAATGTCTACATTTTTCAATAGATGCGTTGTTTATTTTATTTTTTCACATTCACTAATTGCATGTGATATTGAGTTCTATCAAAGCTCAGTAAAATTCTTGGTGCGACATTCTTAACTCAAATACATTTCCATTCTTTCCCACATTGTTCACACAAAAACCTAAAAAAAAAAAGGCAATTAATTTTGTTTAGATACTTTATCTTTCCATCTCTTTCCTTCTATGATGCATCTATCTCTATCTTTCATAACAAAAAACAAAATATGATATTTATAAAACAAAATCTTTGCCTTTAATCATTGTATCACTTTCGATGTCATTACTCATTGCTTCTGTGCTTGACATTGGTTGTTTTCCATTCCTTCTAGCACCTCCACTTACCATTGCCAAGGGAAAACATAAAATCAAGGGAGTTAGAAGCCATCCTCGTTCAAATCAACATCATTAATACCAAAAACTCCAAGGGATACATTATAAACCTACTACAATTGTAACAACCCAAGGTTGAGAAAAAAACTAAAACTAACATTCTTAAAAATATAATCTCTTTCAAAATTTTGCCAAAGGGCATATAGAAAATGAATTGTAGTGGTGAAAATATTGTGGAAACTACTATAAACATCGAACTATTGGTTTCAATATTTTAAGTTTTCTCTATAATCATTAATCTTTTCTATCATTGATTAAGTTCCTCAAAACAAGTTGTTGACTTCCAAAGCCAAGCCATTTAATTCCATAAGAATATACAAAAGTATCAAAATACATACTTTACATACTTTTTTATGGGGTTCGGATTTAGTCCATCAACAAATTTTTACAGGCCCATTCTCTGACAAGATCATTTACATCTTATGCTTCCATAGATGGAATTCTTTACCATCAAATATCTCAATAGCATGTTGGTTTAAATTGGAAGCAATGGCTAAAAACCAACACCCCAAACACACTTATTACTAACTCACCTTGGAGGAACCCACTACCTCCAAGTTTAGTAAACATGGAATTCTTCTTTCCCACCAGTAACTTGAATTCGAGCAATAAAATCAACAGGCAGGGCATACAACTTTGCCAATTGTTTTGCGAAGCCACTCCTTAAGCAGCTCATCATCCCGAGTGTGCTTTCTTATGTTTTTTTTAATCTTTTTACATCAGATCCAGTCATCAACCCCAATTCTCATAGCTTTATACAATTCCCTCGCCAGGTTTTCCACCCAAATCGTTGTTTTATTCAATAAAATACCATGTCAATGCTTTGTTTATCTGCGAGTGAGCCATGGGCAACAGAAAAAATGGTATCTCCGTTTTACTCATTTCACTTTCATCAATCAATTATTGCATTCATTGAGTTAGCAACAACATCTGCTTTAAGTCCAGGATTAGTTTAATTAGTTGTTGTTAATTTTGTTGGGTATTTAGTTGGTTTTGAGCCGATTTAAATCCCTATAAATTAGGAACACTAGTGTATGCAACAGATGTTCCACCCACGTGGAAAGTTTCCCTGGTAAGATTTTCAGATTTTCACTGAAAAATAAAAGATCATCCAATTCCATCCATCATGAAAAACAGATGACATATAACACTTGTTGTTAATTTTGTTGGATATTTAGCTAGTTTTAAGCCGATTTAAATCCAAATCCCTATAAATTAGGAACACTAGTATATGCAACAGATGTTCCACCCATGTGGAAACCCTAGTAAAATTTTCAGGGAAAAATAAAAGATCATCCAATTCCATCCATCATGAAAAACAGAGGACATATAACACAGTAACTGAATTTTGTTGGTGTGGAAAATAATAACGAAAATTCCATTGATGGATTCAAATCATCACTTTGTGATGTTGTTGCTGAGAATCAAATATTTCAATAGGTTGTAGCAAAATTTTTGATTAGTGTTTAATAATGATATCCGACTGATAAGTATTTGGACAAGCAACCACTCTTCCTAGATGGCCTCTCCTTCCATGTCACGGATCACATATGGCCTCTCCCTCCATGAGTGTTTACAAGTATAGTTTAACGATCCGTTTACTACTCTTCCCAGATGGCCTCTCCTTCCATGAGGTTTTACATGTAGAGGTTAACGATCTAGGTTGATTGAGCTATAATCAACTAGATTTCTTTGGTGGCCCAAATGCTTTTATATTTTCCTTCTCAAATCTCTTTCCTTTATTTATTATTATGTATGTGTTTTCATAATTGCTAATTTAAATATCACATTAACATAAATAATGGTCCATTAACAAGTTTATGATGCTTCTTCGTGAAGATAGACAAATTAAGTTGGGGAACTTGTTATTTAGCCAAGGATCTTGTTGTTATCTAGCCAAGGATGAGGTGGGTGGTTGTTATGTTCATTGTGTTCTTGAACTTGTTGGTCTGCTCTGTAACATGGCTTGCTTCCATATTGATGTGAATATATTAAGGTAGGGAGAAACTGAATCTCTATGGGAACGAGACTCATTGTGTATGGAGTCGCCCCCCTAAAGTCCATCAGTCATTGGAGATGTGCCAACTATAGTTCCACTTTCCTAGCTTACACTTAGATCTACAAGAACAAGTCAGCATTGATTAGAGATCCATTGTAGTAGGTAAATCTATCAAAATAGTCATTTTTAAACACACATTCATATCCATTTTTTCATATAAAAATAAGATCTCTATTTTAACAAGTTGTCATGTTGCTTGGTAGTCTATTGCAGAAGGGATCTTACCGCCAAGGAGAGTATACTTTCAACTAACATACCCAAGGAGAAGCTAACCACATGACTTTGAGACTCGCTCCCAGACTCACTTGGAAAAGGGACAAAATCAGAAAAAGTGCTTGATAGTTTCATCTTGTTATAGAAAGGGCACTTGGGTTGTCAAACTCCTAAGTACTTCAAGCATTGGCGAAGAGGAAGCTTTCCTAGAATCAAGGACTAGGAAAATACAACTTTCTTAGGCTCAATAAAGGATTTCTAATATGAGTAGCTCTAAAACAATTGGGTACACAACCTAGAGGCTAATCTCCAAAGTTTGTTCAACTTGGCATGGAACCAAGCCACCGATACACATCAAATGATTTATACTTCATGAAAAATTTAGAGTAATTCCACTTCTAGTCTCTCACCACTTGTCAGGAAAGGTACTCCCAATTTAAGGAAAATGTCATTAGTGATCAGATCCTAGACCCTCTCAAGAATGTGCATGTCAGACCTAGGCACCCAAAGTTCTATTCTCATATCTTCTCATAGCTCCTAGTTGTGGGAGCATCCATCAAAGAGGCCCACATCTTTGACAATACTCTTCCTAAATAGCCACTTGGCTATGAGCCGAGAAAAGTTTGGCAAAGTTTTTCCTTGAAATAATAAGAAGAGGGACTACAAAATGCAATAATCATTGAATGGCATGCATTGCACAAGGGTCCCCCTTCCAACACAATCAATGCTCAACAATTTTCCAAGCATTGCAAATATTCTATACCATTGAAAGGTACCTTGGAGTTGGATTTTTGTTGGACTCAAGAACAAGCTCTGGAGCTTGATACTTTTCCAACACCTTTTCCCTAGTGGGGTCCCTCAGAGTGTACAATTGTGCATGAGCACTTTCTTCCATTGCTTTGATCACCCATTTGACACATAAGGCATGGGCTTGATGGAATGACCCAATCATCCCCAATTCTCCCCATTCCTTCGAACTACAAAAGAGCATTCAATCAACTTGATGGAACCCTTTTTCCCCTACAAGTAAACCCAAAGAAAGTATTAGAGGATCTCTTTCAATGATTGATATGTTTCCATAGACAAAACCCAATAAGAAGAATAATACACATGGGTGGCAACAATAAACTTTGATCAAATATGGAACTTGGTCATTGAAGACAAATGTTGAGACATTCACTTGTCCACATTCTTAGTTATTTGTTCTGAAACAATCTCCCATATGGTTTTTGGTGAAGCTTGCAAAGTAAAGGGTATCCCAAAAAAATTAAATACATGTCTAGGTTGACTCCAATCTCACCCTTGACAGGCTACTTAATTAGGTATGACATCCTACACCAACATGTAGCACTAGGTTTTGGCCATTTGAACCTAAGGACTCATTAAAATATTGAATATAGTCCATAGTCCTATACAAAAACTCTTTGTCTTCTAAAATAGTAAGGAAAGAGTTGTTGTCAAAATCACCATTAACCATTAGCCCAACCTTAGGCCTAGAGATGGGAATAGGTTTAATAAAATCTTGAGTAGAACGAGAATGAAAGGGGTAGACAAGGGCTTATGCAACTAGCACATATAAGGATGAATCCAGGGAGTAGCCTTACCTAATCAATTTGACCACCAAACATCCTTACATTTATCTTCATTAACATGCAGACAGGTTGAAGCATCAAGGAGCATGATTTCCACTGCTTGGATAAAGAATTGACCAAAGCACAGATCTTGAACCATGGCTAAAACAAATGACCAATCCACCTGGTCATATGCTTTCTCAAAAACTTACTTGATGAAAAAGGTGCTCAATCCTAAGCAATGGACCCATTCCATACCCTCGTAACATGTAACTATATTATCAAGGTGAATTTAGCATTTAATGAAGCCAATTTACTCCATCATAATAACTTAAGGTAATTTGTAGTAGAGCTGCAAGGTCAGGGCCTTAGCTAAAATATCATAGGAAACATTGAATAGACTAATTGGCTTCCAAATAGTAATCAATTATGGCTCCCTTGCCTTGGGGATAAACTTGATTAAACCTCTATTGATAAGAGTTACATGGGACTTATTATGAACAACTTCATTTTAAACCATGACCAAGTTGGGCCCAATACAATACCAAGTGGATTTCAGAAACACATGACACTGGAAACCATCGAGGTCTAGAGATTTTCCATCTTCTATTGCCATTGATTCTTATATCATCTCTAGTAGGGTCAAATTCTAATTGCAACTCCTTTCTTATTCAAAATAAAATTACCAAGGTATAAGGTCAACGAATGCTTGTAGGGCCAAACTTTGTGCATTACTCATGGCTTGGGATTGAAAAACAATATGACAATGCTCAATAAATTCTTTCTCAATTCTCTCCTGGTTGGTTACCCTTCTCAAGGTCCTCTTCACAATTTCAATTCTATAGAACACTTCCTTGATAACAAGAATTTTGCAAAACGTTTTCATGGGTCAAACCCTAATATTAATCCAATGGATCCAAGATCAAATTTGAGCACCCTGAGATTAACAAATCTTGTCAACCTTCAAAAAATGTGTTAATTTAGAAACATACAGCCGAAGAGCTTCATCAAAGGGAGTGAGATGATGATTATGAGAAGACTTATTAAACTTTTCCTTGGCTACTTTATGGCCCAAACATCATATCATTATTATACATCAACCAAACCCTTGCAAGAATGTTCTAATTTCATGGATGGTGTTATTCCACCACACAATCCATACCTCCCCCCATGGCCTTGGATACATGTTTGAAATCGATAACTTGACATAGATTCAAGATGGGTGGTGAAGATGGGATACATTGAGCATGATTAGGATTTACGCATTCCCGTTTTGGTTTCTCTCTAGGAAACAAGGAAAATTATGTGTTGATAGTTAGAGAGACTGTCCTACCCTAGGAATTTCACTAACCTACCTCCATCATAGTAAAAAATAATGTGTTCTACTTCGAAGACATAGCTCAATGGATAAGTTTCATGAATCACCCAATGTTATCCCTAAGGTTTGACCAAATGAACCATAGATTTAATGAAGTTGTGCTTAGGGTCGTAAAGGTCAATTCTTACCTTGAGGCCATTCCAAGCCATGTTCTCCCACCAAGTCATGCAAATATCACTGACCTCAATTTTGTCATCCTCGGACTCCGTAATATTGAATTCTCTACAAAGAAACTAATCTACCTCTAGCAAGAATTTTGTTAGAGATCCCCCTACAATAGCTTGTTCTTTTATAACATTAGGTGCATATATATTAGCAAGGCCCACCACTTTTTATGACAAGATTGAGGAACACCCTTACAACTTAACTAGATAGGTCAATTCCCTAATCAACAATCCATGTCACAATATTAGGAAAGATAAGAGTAGTAGTGATTTCCCCCCTTTCCCATCCTTGTGCATTGTATGGAACTTGGTACTACTAGGCCAAATGTAGTTCAAGTTCATGCTCATCATAAAACCATTCATGATAACTCATGACTAATTCTAAAATCAACGAGTGAAATTTACGAACCATGGTCTTCTCGATTGACACTCTAATTTCCCTTACATGTATCAGTGCAACTTTAATTTAAAAACATCAACAAAACCATCCATGTGCTCATTGTCTCTACTACTTAACAACTTGATAAGAATTCAACGTCACAAAATTGTTTTTGTCTAGTGCATGTGCCACATATCGATCAAGGGTATTCTTCTTAGGTCTTCTCTCATCATATTTAGCTTCAACAATGACCTTCCCATCCAACCTTGGAGGAGGACATCGGGCCCTACAACTACCCCCTCTCCCCCTCCCAATAGAAGGGAGAAACCTTACAAGAGCTATTAGGTTCCTTTCTAATCGATCCATTAACCAACTTGGGATATTATGACCTAGAATTACTTGTGTTGTTAGTTGAATCCTTGGGAACCACATAACCCTTATTTCCTTTCTTTACCACTTGAATCCACTCTCCACCTTCAACAAACATTGAATCATTTTTTGTCTAAGAGGCCAAGGTAACAACAGAAAGGGTATTTGAGGAGTCTATCTTGGAAAGAAAAGGGAAATTCCTAAGCCTATGGTTTGGGCTCTGGTAGACAATTAATCTTGGCCAAGACACTTAATCTTGGAAAACTCCCATGAATAAATTCCTATCAGGTGAACACTAACCCTCGAGAAAACTATAATCTTGATCTTCAATGGATGAAAGAAGCAATTTTGTTTACTGCATTGCAACATTTTTTATTCAACCCTTTCATTGAGTTAGTTGAGTAGCTTCAAGTTAGCCTCATATGGGCAGGTTGATTAAGTATTTAGTAAATATAGTAGTTGAGTTATAAATAAACCATGATTGGAATTGAATCCATAATGACATTACTGTAACATAAATTTGAGTAGAAAATTAATACAAATATTATAGATATAAAGCTCACTTCTACCATACTTTTCTCATTTTGTTCTTAATTCTCAATCCAAGAATCTTGGGAGAAAATAGGCCATTTTAATCGTTTCCTCTATATTTTCCCTAGGTGGCTCTTGGTAGAAATTTTTGCAATGTGCTACCCCCAACTTTGCAAACTCCTAAAACTCACTGACTTTGGTCCCATCTTCTTTTCTCATTTCCCATACAGTATTTACATTTTTCCTGTAATTTTCATAGTTTTGAAATAAATTAGTGTTCTCATCCCCTTCAGTGAACCAAATTGATTTTCTTTTCATTCTCATCTCCTTCAACTAAACATGTTGCTCTGCTTTTCCTACATTACGGGACTACACAAAAAATTACTATGTGAAAATTGAGTTCTCTTGCTTTTAGTAGTATTTAATATTTCATTAAATTTGAAATTTATTTGAGCTCCATTAATTCATCTTTTCATCTTTCCAACGAGTCCTCCTGAGTGAAATTTGGAGTTATGGATCTCAAGATATGACCTC
>ML792927.1:356437-367862 GCA_009831015.1 Picea engelmannii
ATTCTATTTTATTGAAAGGCCTTATTAATATTGACCTTTATTACATCCAAACATATTGTTCTACCTATGTGCGGGTTAGGACCCTAACAAGCGCACTTGTTCCCGCCAAACTAATGCACCGTAGTAGGGTTACTTCAAACGAAAAAAAATACTTTGGTGCGGTACATAAATAATGACGCACCAGGGCGCACAGTTACTCAAAAAAATTGTGCATCGTGGAAGTGTTATTTTTAAATTTTTTATATATGGTGGTGTGCTAATTAAATAATTGCACCAGTGTAGACGATTTCTCCCAGACAATGGCGCACCATGGTAAGGTTTTTGAAAAAAAATACTTTGATGCACTACATAAATAACAATGCACCAATTTAGCTACGTAAATTAAAAAAAATTACCGGCCATATTCTTAATCATGTAGAGACGTCAGTCGAGAGAGAAATAAAAACAACAAGAGCAAAGGATTGACCTGTACAATGTTGTACGTGATTGGGAGGCAAGGGAGAGGGAGAAGGATTTGTTTCTTGGGCATTTCTGTGAATTTTCCTATCTGCATTTCAGTTGTAAAGACTTGAGTCTAAAGTATAGGAATTTTCAGTTGTAAAGACTTGAGTCTAAAGTATGGGTAGTCTCTCAAAATTTTAATCTATAATCATCTAAAGCGTGTTGTAGACTCAAGTATTTGGTGAACTCCCAACTAACAGGTTGTCTAACAAAATTCTAATCTATATTAGTTGCTAATTCACAATTGTGTGTGATTATGATGACAATTTGAGTTCTTATGACCATGATGTCCACGATGGGAATTGTAACATACCCAACCATCCATAGGCTGGCCATGCTACTTCAAAACTCGCCTCTGAACTAATTTCAAATTCTGATATTTTTTTAATTAATAAAGAGGCATGAAATATTCACATACGAAGATCAATATTAATGCTACAACATAAAAGACATGAATATAATTCCATACACGGAAATAACCATCATATCTCATAGATAATAATTAATACACAACAGAATAAATATACAGGTAAATGAAACCATGACAGAGAGCACTTATCTTTAATGAAATGAATCACCAATTGGCTGCATACCAAGGATGTTCCACCCAACCGTAGACATTGTTGTTCCAAGTCTCAACAATAATGTCACCCCCGAGCCAAGGATATGAATCCACAAGGATGGTTCTAGGGTGTCACTAAACTTCCCAAACCAGTCAACACTCAAGCTCTCACAAGATTCTCAACACACACACCAATCCAAAGAACACAAGCTCTCTTCTATCCAACCTGCACAACCCAAGAGAATTCACCCCCTTCTCTTCCACATAGTCCCTCAGGCTATCCACCTCTTTCTAGGGCTCCAATTCATCTGGTCAAGAATATTCATGTTGTGAATCTCGGGATTCACAATTGCAAGCAAAAATTAACACATGCCAAAGCATCTCAGACACGTAGGCATTAATTCATGGTTGGAATACACCAACAATCATTACAACAAAAAAAACCATGGATCCTCTCCAACAATTCGTTTTTCTTTCTCAAGCCAAGATCCAAATGATGGAGGAATGAAGAGTGGGTGAAAGAATGGATGGAGAGAGAGCACAATGAAAGGTGTGAAGAATGAACAATGAGTGAGTGAGTGACCCCCCAAATAGACCAAAGATGGGTTTATATATTTATTGGAATTAAAGAACCACATGGCCTTCCCCCAAGAAGCTCATGTAACTGATATTCTCCATTAAAACAAAAATGGGTAAATAAAATATAAAATAAATACTTATCCCCTCAAGCCCCCTCTCTTTTGGAATCATATCCCTCTATAACTCTTGTCTGTCTAGCAGCTAACAATGTATTTATTATTAATAATGATCAAAACATTACATTTCGTAAGCACATTGGCCTCTTTTAATTGTTTGGGCCCTCTGGACTTTCATAAATTAACAAAATACATTATTTAATATGGGGCTCAAAATCGGGGTATTACATATTCCCCTCCCCCTTATTTTGACACTGTCCTCAGTGCATATACAAAACATAAATCAAAATTTCAAAATTTATTCAAAAATTTGCGAGTACTCTACCCGCATGGCATCTTCATGCTCCCAAGTAGCATCTTTAGGACCGTAGTAGGTCCATTGGACTTTTACTAGCTCTATAACTCGATTTCGAAGCATTTTTACTTTTATGTCCAATATTCGCATCGGCTAGATCTGAAAAAATCCCTCTGTCGCTACCTGAATCAGATTCCAATCAATAACATGGTTAGGATCATGTACACATTTTTTTTATCAAAGAGACATGAAATACATTATGCACATTCATGGAAGTAGGTAATGCAAGCATGTATGCAACTGGCCCTATTATGTCCAATATCTCAAATGGACCACAGAATATGGCTGCTAGCTTTGTACAACTACCCAACTTCAAAGAGCTCTTCTTGGGATTCACTTTTAAAAGCACATGCTCCCCCAATTTAAATTCTCTAGCTGTCATGTTCTTATCTGCATAAATTTTCTATCTATCTTGAGTCGCCTTTAAATTCTGTTTAATTCTAACCATCTGGTCTTCCATATCCTTGAGAAAATATGGACCAAGTACCACTCTATCTATTGGGTTGTCCCAACTCACTAGAGTATTGCATTTCCTACCATACAAAGCTTCAAATGAGATCATTTTGAATGAAGCTTGATACCTATTATTATAGGAAAACTCAACCAAGTGCAAGTAATCTTCCCACTTAGATGGCTTATCCATCACATACATTCTCAACATGTCTTCGATTACTTGGTTGACTCTTTCTGTCTTCCCATCTGATTGTGGATGGTATGTTGTACCAAATACTTTAAACAATCCCCTCTAGAAATTTGAAGTAAACTTTGTATCTCTATCTGAAACAATTTCCTTAGGTATCTGATGCAAACTATCAATCTCCCTCATGTAAATTTCTGCAATATTAGTTGTTGTATGAGTCATTTTTACAGGAACAAAATGAGAAACCTTTGTCAATTTAACAACCACTACCACGATTGAATCATGTTGTTTTGTTGTCCTAGGCAATTTAGTTATAAAATCAATGGTTACCACTTCCCATTTATTCTCTGGATTTGTAATGGTTGTAGCAAACCCGCTTGGTGCCTATTCTCAACCTTCACTCTCTGACATTCCATACATCTGGAAATGTAATCAACAACATCTTTCTTCATTCATGGCCAAAATAATTGGCTTCTTACTTTTGCAATTGTTTTCTGGTAACCGAGATGTCTGGTATATGGAACATTATGCATTTCTTTTAATACCAAATTCCTAAGTTCTCTGGAACTAGGAATATAAATTCTATTTTTATGAACAAGTAATCCATCTTCTTTCATCTCATATTCTTTAATTTTCTATTGTACATTTTCTTGTTGTAAGATTTCTTTTACCTGTAGGTAATGCTGATCTGTAACAACATCTAAAATTTTTCCCTTTAAATCTGATTGATGCATACTAATGGTTGTAGCATGCATGAGATGTACTCTTCTACTAAGTGCATCAACAACTTTATTTTATTTTCCTTTGATATGCTTGATGTTAAAATCGTATTCGCTTAAAAATTCCAGTGATGTCGTTTTCCTGGCATTCAAAGTTGGTTGTTCAAAAATATATTTTATACCATTATGATCCATTCTTAATTCAAATCTCTTCCCCGTGAGATAATGCCTCCACATCTTAAATGCGTGAACCATGGCAACAAGTTCCAAGTCATGTGGCATATTTCCTCTCATGTTCTTTAAGATTTCTAGACTCAGAACCAATGACATGTCCATTTTGAGTGAGGACTCCACCAAGTCCTTTGATCCAGATAGATGTTGGTGGCCTCCCACCTATTCCAACTGGCTCATTTTGGCAATTTTCCAGTTTGGCAGTTTTTTCCCTAGTTTTCGGGTCCCTGACTTGCGGGGCCATTTTGAGGCTCTAAACAACATTTTTTAGGGCTCGCAGGCTATCGTGTGCCTAAAATGGAGATCGTATGAAAAATTTACGACCTTGGGAAGTTGATGTACTAACTTACCCAAATGGGGCCCACATGACTTTTGGCGCTTCATCTCCCAAGGTTAGGTTTTTTGGATGTCTAGGATTTTTGACATTCCTGTTTATTGTAAAAAGGCCTTCAGAGCCTCATTGTAATCATATTATTGCGAATGATCGCAGTCATTACATCTCTTCTCAAAGATAAGCCGCCACTATTCGTTTCTGCTGCATTTTACAGTTTCAACTTATTTCCTTATTGAATAGAAACTAGTTTTACTGTATATTTGTTATTTTGTGTTAAGCATATTTCAATAATAATTTGTATTCATTTCATTCTAAAAATATATTCTAGATCAGTACCATTCTAGCAATCTTGTTTCTGCTGCATTTTACAGTTTCAACTTATTTCCTTATTGAATACTAAATAGAAACCATTTTTACTGTATATCTGTTATTCTATGTTAAGCATATTTTGATAATAATATGTATTCATTTTGTTCTGCAAATATATTATGGATCAATGGTATTAGAGCGGTCTAGTCCTTGTCATTCTCAATGCATGTCCCCAATGAGGTCAGGGTACAAAGAATTTGGTCTCGAGCTTGTTTTTCTTGAGGACAAAAGATCTGGCATGCCCAAACAACCTCTCATTGTAGAAGAAAAGAAAGATGATGGGATAGGATATCCCTTAAAAATGTTGCTCGAGGAAGCCCTCATGAAACAGAGGAGTGAGATGATGGATAATTCTGCACAAATCCTTCGGCGGCTACCAACAGGCAAAACATCTTCCTCAAATGGAGGTGCCACCCCCTTCAAGGTACAAATCAACTTCAATATTCCTATATTTGAAGGTTAGCTAGATGAATATGCAGTAGACAAATGATTGGATATGATAGAAGGTTATTTATATATCCATAACTTCTTGAATAGAGAAAAGATTACTGTTGTGCTCCTCAAAGCCATCCCCCATGTCAAATATTGGTGGGAAACTTTCTATGAGCAAAAGGAAAAAGAGGAACCCTCATTATTTACAGTTGCAGTCACCTGGGAGTCCTTCAGGGATGCTATTAAAGAAAAATACTAGCCTGTTGGAAGTTATGACGACCTATACACAAAATTGACCACGCCGCGGCAAGAAAGAGACCAAGCGGTGCCCGAGTTCACAAATATCTTCCATACCTTACGCACCAAGCTGGGTATCAAATATTATGAGAGACATCTAGTGCTCAAGTATTGCGACGGTATACATAGATACATCCAGGCCGAAATGGAGTTTCTAGACATCTCATCCTTGGGCACGACCTACTGATATGCCGTCAAAATAGAGTAGAAAATCAAACAAAAGACGTGAAAATTTGGACCTAGGAACCCCGTGCAAAAAAATATAGGAAAGGGTGACCCCAACCCGTAGAAAAAAGGATAGAGTAAATACAGGCATCCTCGGGACAACCAATCCAGGCCACAAGAAAAGAAGGTCATCAGAAAGACAAAGAAAGATACTGGGAAGTTGTGTGACTTCGATAAGAGCTCCTGACATAACACTGTTGATTTCCGCTCGAAGCAGTCCTTGATGGCTGAGGTGAAAGCCTCTGAATTAGATGTAGGTTCTAACTCTGAGTCAGAACCAGAAATGGGGAAACAGATCATAGACGCAGAACCCAGTGCTACTATTGCTACCACCAACCTCCATCCCGGTGAACCAGACGAGCTAGAGGAAGGCGAGTGACTTTTTCATTCACAGATGTGGGTGAAGGGTACCCCACTGCACTTCATCATTGATAGTGGTATCCATAAGAGCCTCATCTTAGTATAGGTTGTCAAGAGACTCACCCTACCGACAACGCCACACCCGCATCCCTACACCATCAGATGGCTCCGCCAAGGAAGCGAAATCCGCATCAACCAACAATGTCACCTATCATACAACATCAAGCCCTTTAAAGATGAGGTGTTGTGTGATGTTTCCCCTCTCAAAGTTTGTAATGTTCTTTTGGGCCAACCATATTTATGGAAACGTCATGTTGTATATGAGTCTATGCCTCCCAATGGTATTATTACTTTGAACAAGAAATTGTATAGGATACCCAAGGCAGTCACACCCAGTGTTATTTCCTTGATCTATGCCAAGCAATGAAAAAAGGTCATCTCTCAGACAGGGAAATGTTTCTTCTTCGTGATTCTCTCTCAGAATGAACAAAAGATCACAGCCACATCCAGGGTCTCCATGGTCGACCTATCCACACAACATAAGCAAGTGGATAAGGTCATGGAAGAATACTCATATATCTTCTCCTCACCTATCAGGGTGCCTCTACACTGTCAGGTCAAGCACCTCATCGATTTGACCCCTGGTGCACCGCTGCCCAATGGGCCAGTCTACCACCACTCTCTATTAGAGAATGAGGAGATCAAGCGGTAGATCAAAGAACTAATCCACAAGGGGCACATCCATCCCATATCATCACCCTGCGGGAGCCCAATTGTGCTGGTACAGGAGAAAGATGGAACATGGAGACTATGCATTGATTGCCAGGACCTGAATAAAATCACAGTCAGAAACTGGTACCCGATTCCCCGAATCGAAGACCTCTTTGATCAACTCATGGGGGAAAAATACTTCAGTAAGATTGATCTGAAGTCTGGCTACCACTAGGTCCCGATAGAACAGACAGATGTATAGAAGATTGCCTTCAAGTCAAAGGAAGGTGTTTTTGAATGGTTGGTCATTCCCTTTGGTTTGACAAATGCTCCAGCCACTTTCATGAGGATGATGGATGATATCCTGTGACCATTCACCAATAATTTTGTAGTGGTGTATCTGGATGACATCCTCATTTACAACAAGACTTGGGAACAACACTTGCATCATATTCAATAGGTTATGCACACCCTACGAAAGAACCAGCTCTACGCCAACTTGGAAAAATTCTCCTTCGACATGGACAAGGTTCATTAGCTGGGATACATTGTTGATTAGCATGGCATACATGTGGATCCAAACAAAATCCAAGTCATTCATGACTGGCCAGCCCCAACCACAGTCACTGAGCTTCAGAGCTTCTTGGGCCTTGTCAATTTCTACTGTAGATTCGTGTTGGGATTATCCCATATTGAATGGGCCCTCAGCCAAGTAACCAGGGGTGGTGGTAAGGAAAAAATTTTGTGGGGATGGTGCCAACAACAATCATTCGATGATTTGAAGCGGTGCTTGTGCTCAACCCTAGTACTTTCACTACCGGACCTGCCAAAACCCTTTGATATCGAGATAGATGCTTCAGACTATGTTGTGGGCATCATTCTCACTTAGAACAGACATCCCATGGCCTATCATAGTGAGACACTATTAGATGTTGTCCGTAAGTACCCTACTTACGACAAAGAAATGTACTCCATTGTGAAATCCTGCCACTAGTGGAGACATTACATTCTTGGGAAGGAGACAATCATACACACCGATCATAAGCCACTGCAGTTCATGTAGACACAAGGAAAATTGTAGAATGTCTTCCATAAGAAGTGGTCCATGTACTTGAAGAAATTCCACCTCAACATCAAGTATAAAATGGGAAGCACCAACTGCATTGCTGATTGCCTCAGCAGACTGCTAGTCGTGACACTCACCACAGTTATAGACTCTTGCGGCCATGAGACCTCTGGATGACACCAACTCTATGAGATAGACCCAGACTTCATAACCACCTACCAAATGTTGGGTGAAAATGCAATTGTCGCTAATTTCCATCTTCAGGATTGGCTGTTATGTCGTTTGGGCCATATATGTGTTCCACCAAGCGAGTGAGCGAAGCTGATCTGGGAAGCCCACTACAGTTAGGTGGAAGGACACTTCAATGTCAAAAAGACAATCGAAATGCTGCAGAAACATTTCAACTAGCCAAAACTTCGACAAGAGGTCAACAAGTATATCAGGTCCTGCACTACCTGCACAATTGCTAAACCGACCACTAAGAAACAGGGCATGTACACCCCTCTGCCTACTCCTGACAGGCCATGGGAATCCATCTCAATGGACTACATGTCAGACCTCCCATCTACCAAGTGGGGAAAAGACTGTGTTTTTGTGGTTGTGGATCGCTTTTCTAAGATGGCGATTCTGGCCGCTTGTAAGAAGAGCATCACATCAGAGGCCATTGCCAAGCTCTTCTTTGAATTAGTCTGGGTACATTTTGGAATCCCACAGACCATTGTCTCAGATCAGGACAATTGATTTCTCAGCATATTCTAGTCAATCCTCTATTCACTGTTGGACACCAAGCTCACCAAATACACGACCTTCCATCCCCAGATAGATGGCCAAACCAAGGTTGTAAATTGAATGATCGTGCATATCCTATGCATGTATAATTAAAAGAACCCTCACACATGGGATGAGAGTCTCCTTGATGTTCAACATAGCTACAACCCAACCCTGCATAGCTCAACTGAACACAACCCCTTTCAGGTGGGGTTGGGATTCCAACCATTGGGTCCCATAGATGTTTCACTACCCCTTGTGGTCACCTCAACCAACTCATCTCCTACTCCAACTGAAGCTGACAAAGCCACCCGATTCATTGAGCAGATCCAGCACATCCGCCAATAGGTTCAGGATATCCTATAGAAGTCCAATGACAAGTACAAGCAACGCCATGATCAACACTGGGTGCCACATAAGTTTCAAGTGGGAGACAAATTTTGGTTTCACTTGTAGAAAGAGCGCCTTACAAGACCCCATCAGAATATTTTCCCACTCTGTTATGGGCCGTACACCATCACCAAGGTTGTGGGTGATAATTCTTTCGAGTTCAACATTCCTCCTTTCCTTGGCTTGCAACTAGTGTTCAATGTGGATATCCTTCGACTGTATTTCTCACCATTATTGGACACCTCAGAGATAGCAGAACAAATGACACCAACAAAGCTCAACCCCAACTGCATACAACAGGCATCCAATGATCAGATTGTGGACAAATAGATCAAGGGCACTCACCAGCAAAGGATCCAGCTTTATCGGTTTTCAAAGCAGGACAACTCCTGCACCAAGGAAAGTGACTCACTCGAGGCCAAATTCAACATAAATTTCCTAATATGATGGGGGAACTCAACAAAACGAAGATCATTGCTTCCTAAGGGGGGGGGATTGATCTAGATGGATGTCGGTGGCCTCCCACCTATTCCAGCTGGCTCATTTTGGCAGTTTTTCCCTATTTTTCGGGTCCTTAACTTGTGGGGCCATTTTGAGGCCCTAAATAGTGTTTTTTAGGGCTTGCCACAACAAAAGTTACGACCCCGAGAAGTTGATGTACTAACTTACCCAAACGGGGCCCATATGAATTTTGGCACTTCATCTCCTAGGGTTAGGTTTTTTGATGTCTAGGGTTTTTGAAATTCCTGTTTATTGTAAAAAAGGCCTTCAAAGCCTCATTGTAATCATCTTCTTGTGAATGAGTGCAACCATCACATATCTTCTAAGAGATAAGCTGCCACCATTCTAGCAAGCTTGTTTCCGCTGCAGTTTATAGTTTCAACTTATTTCCTTATTGAATAGAAACGCTTTACTGTATATCTGTTATTCTGTGTTACACATCTTTTGATAATAATCTGTATTCATTTCATTTTGCAAATATATTATGGATCAGTACCATTCTAGCAAGCTTGTTTCCGCTTCATTTTACAGTTTCAACTTATTTCCTTATTGAATAGAAACCAGTTTTACTGTATATCTATTATTCCGTGTTAAGCATCTTTTGATAATGATTTGTATTCATTTCGTTCTGCAAATATATTCTGGATCATCCTTCCTTCATGCATCTGTACATACCACAAAAATTTAATTTGGGTCAACAATATTTAAAGCATAGTAAGTAATTATTTCAACAAATTAAAGTTATCTTCACACTCAGTTGTCCATTCAAATTTAATTCCCTTCTTTTGCAAAGAAGTGATAGGATGAGCAATATTAGAGAACCTTGCTATAAATCTTCTGTAGTAACCAACTAATCCTATAAAAAATCTAACTTTTGAAACATTTCTTCAACTGTAAGGCTGAAATCTCCTTTATAGAAATGGGTCTTGGAACTCCTTTCACAGTGCTTTGTTTTCCTTCTTCATGAAGACATGTAAATGTCTTGTTATGACAATCTAGGACAACATGATGCTTGTCCAATCAATTCATTCCAATTAGAACATCATATGATCCCAATGGTATAATATTTATATCAACATTAGTATTCACTCCATTCAGACTTAAGGAACAACCTCTGACCATCTCATTGATCCTTCTTTTGGTTCTAGTGTCTAGCTGAAACAAACTTGATTTTTCAAGCTTACTTTTCTCCAAATGTAATCTATCCACTATTTTAGGATCAATGTAACAATTACTTGCTCCTGAATCAATTAAAATAACAATAGGTTGACTAATGATCTTACCTTTCACCTCGATCATATTGGATTGGTACTTTTCTTGTCGATCATCTAAGGCTGTATATATTCTTCCCATGTCTGCTACTATTGTATCCTCTTGGATATTGTGCATGATATTCACTTTGTCTTTTCTATGAGGGAAATCCTTGTACAAGTGATCTTCTTTGCATCCCCAACATTGAATTGGTGGTCTTCCCCTTTTTTCAAAGGAGTCTTCTCTCTTGGATTCATCCTTAGAAAACTAGTCTGGTTGATTTTTATTTGGGCTATTTTTGTTGAAAGGAGGTTTGAATCCTTTCTTTCTTTGGTCAGACTTCTCCTTTTTCTTATGCTTCCAATATTTATGCATAGAATCTCTACCATTTTCTTGTTCATACAGGTACTTATCCTTCCTGATGGTCTCAGTCAGTGTCCTGGGATCATCATATTTAATGTTCTCTTTATAAAATGAAGGAAGTCCACTCAAAAACCAATGTATTTTCACCTTCTCATCCTTTATAAACCCCACATACTTTAGTAGTCCCTAGAAATTCTTTTCATACTTTGCCATGGTATTTCTTCCCAGCCTAAGTTCAAAGAAATCCTGCATTTTATTGTCATATAAGTTCTTTGAAAGGAACTCCTTTTGAAAATATTTCTTGAATTTCTTCCAAGTGATCCTACTCTCATTTATGTGCTCAACTTTCTTAAGTTAATCCCACTAGATAACAACTTTTCCATGTAGATGGTAAGTGGAAATTTTGGCTTCTAGGTTTGATGAGCAGTTATGAAATTGAAGCTACCTCTTGAGTCCAAGAAACCATGCTTCAACATCATCTTTCCTTTCTCTTTCACCATCAAAGGATGGTGGCTTAAGCTTCCTCAACTCTCCTTGCAAACTGTCCAATTCATGTCTTCTTCTTTGGTGCCTAATAAGAGACAACTATGGGATACTTATGGAATATTCAGATGCATAAAATTTCCTTGTTGAGTGAGGTGAGTGATGTCTATGA
>ML792927.1:379978-418613 GCA_009831015.1 Picea engelmannii
GATCAAAATCCTTTACACTCTAAATTTGTTTCTTATTTGTCTTCTGTTAAATCTTAGTTTTCTCCATCTTTATTAATTCAATACCTTAAATTCAAAATAAAAAGGGAAATAAATTCAAAAGAAAATAATGAACTATGAATTCTGTAACATGATGTACATAAGCTCCTCTCATTTTCATTTATAGATATATGTTTTATGTTACTTCCTTTATTCATTTGTTTTAGTTTCTTTTGTAATTTCTCGTATTTTGACTTAAAGAAAATTAAAATATCCATTCATTATAATTAGTGTTGGTAGTTATTAAATCAATCTCTTGTTTAATAAGTTCCTCTTTTAATTAATCCCTATAGCACTAACTTTCTCCAACTTTTGATTTAGTTTTCCTTTAGTTCCTTATTGCTAAAATAAATACAAAAAATAAAAAACATTTCAATCTTAATCTTATTGTTAGCATTTTCTTTAGTTGTTTAAGTTATTTTAAGATTTAATCTTGTTATTACACATGTATAAATTCATACATAAAAGCAATAAAATTATAAATTGCATAAAAATCAAATATTGTTAAAAGTAAAATAAAAGGTGAAGGGATTCACGCTTGGACTGTAGGTTAGAGGATATTCAGCCCAGATTTCAATGTGTCTTCTTGTTGGGGGATCTAAACCTAGGATAACATTCCCGTCTCTTCCCGCTTAGCCCCACAAGAGGTTGAGATGTTGGTGTTGGGGACTCTCTAGTCCCTTGACGTCAACATATTTTTGGCGACCATACTGGGGATGACCGTTCAATGGTTCGTTCCTAGTTTTGTTTTAATTCTTCCAAACCTTCATTTTATTTTCTCCAGATTCCTATGTCTCAATTGATTGGAAGCTTGTTTGCTAGTTGTAACCTTGTGGTTTCAGCTACTAATCCTGGGAAGGTAATTCACAAGTATGGAATCTTTGAATTTGAGGAAGACCTAAACAATTCCCTATTGTTTGTGCCCACTCCCTTGAAGTTCGCTCACCTAGTTAATCCCTTACCTCAAAAGTTCAAGAACCATTTTCCTCTCTTTCATGGTGATGGAGCTGTTACAGTGATTGAACATCTTCATGTGTTTTCGAATGCCTGCATCATCCTTGGAGTTAACGATAATAATAGTTGCATGCTATTTTTCATGAATTCCATTCAGGGTAATGCTGTTTCTTTATTCATCAACCTTCCTGATGAATGCATCTCCACATGGTTTGAACTTTATTACTGGTTTTCTTCTACCTTTGGGCATTTGGATAATTCTTATGAGCATCTTAAGAGATTTAATCATTTACATATCAAGGATAATAAAAAAAATCTTATATTTAACCTTAGGTTTATCAAGTCATATAATTCAATTCCTATGTCCATTCACCCTACTAACTTGGCTTCCATGTTGCATTATTATGAACCTAACTCCTCTTTACCAATGGCGGTTAGAAGAAAAGAATGTTCAAAACCTACAGTTAGCCTTAACCACTTTCCATGACTTCGAAGAACAAATTTGTAGAACATGTTTCTCCTTTGGTATTCATGATTCATACAAAGATTTGTCTTCTTTGATCTCTGTCATCAAGAGTTTACATGATCACATGTTCTTCCTTGAATCTCGATCTTCAAATCATGCTGGGAGTATATCTTGGGAGCCCTCTCTCCTAGGGCCTAATTATAATAACTTCACTATTTGTGGTCAAGAACTTGGATGCGAAGAGCATCGTGATGCTTGAGGATCAAACCACCTCCCACATTCCAAATGAAAACCTTCTTAAACATTGTGGAAAAACTCAATCCCAAGATCATCTGTCATTTCAAGCTTCTGATCTGCGCGCATGGAACGATTAATTTGATTATGCAATTGAAGAAATCAGTCCTGACCACGTTAAACCTATTTATGACACATTTTTATTTGTTGATGATCCTAATGAGTGGTTAAAACAAGTTGATAAATACCAGCATGACTTTAATGATACATGTGATGAGTCCTCTTTTGAAGATATTCATGAGTCCAATCACGATCTTAAATTGTATATTTTTTTTGCTAATCCTTTGTTTCAATCGAAAGAGGTTAAAGAACTTGACACTAGCAAGCATTCCCCTCCTAGGTGCACCTTTTCCTTCGATGGTAGTGACTATTGTAGGGACATTCCTATGTTTTTGAATCCATGTTATGAATCTTCTTTACATCATGATGACCCTGTTCCTGATAGAAAGGTCCCTAGAGATGATACTAAATTGTTTCATAAGTGCATCGATCATCTATTTAATGTACAAGCCCTAGATATGAAACTTGATGTCCTCGATTCAATCAATACTTTCAGTACTAAATGCAAAGCATCTGTTGGTTGGAAGGTCTTAGAGGTGGGTAATCGTTTCTTTTGGGTATTAATTTGTCATTTCTCCTCACCATACACTTTTGTTGGTTGGCATGTTGGTAGTCCTTTCACGCACAAATTTTTCAAAGTCATAAGATCCGCATGCAAGATAGGTGACACATTCCTTTATGCTAAATTTCATCCTACCTGAGTCCAAGCTATTGGTTTCTTTTCCTCTGTACATAAATAAACAACAACAACAAAAAAGAATAATAAAATAATAATATTAAAAATTTCGAAAAGGGGTAGATCAGTTTTGGTTGATTTCACAATTATTTATTTTATTTCTCTCACTTTTATTCTTCTTTCATTTCTTTTTTCTTTTCTTTTCTTTTTTTCCCTTTTTATGGTCAGAAGTGATGGAGCAATGGTTGGTGATATTAAAGGCTATATGTATATTTTTAACTGATTGACCAAATCTGTTTTGGTGGACAACAGACTTGTAGGTGAACAAAGTTTCCTTCATTTGTTGTAATCCCTCGCTTGTCTACCATGCACTTTCTACGAGAGACACCCTCGCTCGTCACAGTCGTCAGTACTATCCCCATATTCTTTTTTTCCCTTTCTCCATACCCTCCATTTTGAGATGCCTCCATCATACACATTGTGGATGCTCAATGTTAATCTTGGGTTTTCCCCTCAACACACATCCACACCAGTTTTCCATCTTTCTAATCATTTTGTCAAGATCCAAAAAGTTTTTCCCTTGGGGTTATACAATAGGACCAATCCCCTCATACTTACCACTTTCCATGAGTTATTCCATGAAGTCCTGATCCATGAATCCCTTGACCTCCATCGTGTCTCCCCCTATTGTATAACCTATTCCATCTGACCCTATCAACCTCTTCTTGGCTTACATTGAGTCACCCCCAGTCCTATCATTACCTTACCCTTCCCCTTTCCTTCAGAGAATCAATGATCGTAAGTTCATTGTTTCAAGCTTGCACGCCACTGTAAGCGACACACATCTGTTGGTTGGAATTTGTTGACTACATTTTTGGTCAACAATACTTAGCTGGAAAAGCATTGCTAGGCTCCTCCTTGGTTTTCAATATTTGCGCAAAGTCTTGTGCAATCTCATTGAGCTCATACCATATATTTAAAAGTTCACCAATCTAGTTGGACCCTAGATGGCTTGATGATATCCTCAATCTTTTTCGCCATTCAAGAATGTTTTATTGATTATAATGAGTATTTGATAATGGCTAAACAACGATGGTTGGTCACTTTTGAAGTTGCATAAGTTACAGGCTCTTAGATGGACATATGTGATTTTGGCAAGGATGATATGGTACTTGACAAGGTTGTTAAGGCTCTTGAATTATCGCAAGTTTGGATCTCATTCCTCACTTCTCATATACATATTCTTACCTCATCACCCCCTGCCTCACCTTATTTTTAATTAAAGGAAAGTAGATCAATTATCTAATGTTCCTAAACCCACCATACTACTTCCATGCATGCCCCGCTTTTCAAAACTATATCCCATTCACTTTTTCAATTATGACATAAAGTTTGTACTTCTTTTGGCTTTGGCTTCAACTTTATCTCATGCCACACCAAATCCTCAAAAATTATATATATTACTATATCATTCTATCTTTACCAAGTACATTTTCATAACCCAAAATTCATGGTTTAGCTTGGGCTTATATTTGGATTAATTTATTTCAAATCATGTTCCCTACAACTATATTCTAGCAAGACAAACTTCATACTTAAAATCCTCATGACATATGTTTTCTCCATATTCAAAGAGTCTTCTATGATTGGATGACATAAGGGACAAAGAAATGGTATATGATGGTTTTTTTTTAAACGTGTTCCTCATACAAAGGGATAAGAGCAATTGGTTTTATTGTGTTATCTATACACAATACAATAGACATGTTTACGAGTAAGCGAGATTTCTCTGATCAACATTCAAATATGCACCATGTATTAAAATTGGGTTTGGAGTAAAGGTAGTCGATACTCTCTCAATGACAATGTAAATGATGTTGATTACTTTGAAGGGAAAGACATGTAGAAGAAATCATCGCACTCATCTCGACAATATGAAGCAAAATCAAACATAGTAAGAGGTCACTTAGTCTAGAACATAAAAATACCAAGGAAAGGGGGAGATTGTCATCACCTTCACCAAGGTCAAGCAAGCGTATTTCTTCTAACCATAAAAAATATTTTGATCGGGACCAGTCTTCACATCACCTCTTTGTAGAAATATTAGAGAAAGACTCTGATGAAAAAGTGAAAAGGAGAGGTAGAGAGGGTTGTTGGCATGGTGGAAGGAGAAATTTTAGTAGTAGATGTTAGTGAAGGTCCCCTCGCACAAACAAAATATTTTGTTGCAAAAGCTCTAAAATATGGGATTCGTCCAGTCCTCATATTAAACAAAGTAGACCAACCTTCAGTCTCCGAAGATCGATGTGGAGAGGTGGAGAGTATGGTTTTTGATTTGTTTGCAAATCTTGGTGCATCAGAGGAACAATTGGGATTTCCAATTTTGTATGCATCTACTAAAGAAGGATGGGAATCAACAACTTTCACTAAGGATCCACCTACAGAGCAGAGAAACATGTCCGCCTTGCTTGATGCAATTTTGATTCATGTACCTCCACCAGAAGCAAATCTAGAAGCACCTTTTAAGATGACGGTGTCAATGATGGAGCATGACTTTTACTTGCGTCGAATATTAACTGGTCGTATCACTTCAAGCATTGTTTGTATAGGAAATAAAGTGCATGGTCTGCGTAAGATTGATTCGGGATCTGAGAAAATTGAAGAAGGAAGGGCTGTGAAGCTTATCTATAGCCTTGATTGATTGCGCAGGTGATGGCGATATTATTTCGTTGGCATGCTTGTCAAATCCCTCAATTGGTCATACAGTATCAAGTGTGGAGGTGACAACTTCATTTCCAACGATAGAATTGGATCCTCCCGCAATATCAATGACATTTATCGTCAATGACTTTTCCCTTGGTGGTCGTGATGGAACCCAACTAACTGGTGCCAAAATTGGAGAACAATTAATGGAAAAAGATGAGACCAATCTCGCAGTAAATATCATGCCAATTCTAGGAACAATATCCTTTGAAGTCCAAGGAAGGGGAAAAATTAAAATTAGTATTCTTATTGAAAATATGCATCGTGAAGGATTTGAACTCTCTGTTTCTCCACCCAAAGTGATGTACAAAACTGAAGATGGTAAAAAACCTGAGCTTTTCGGGGAAGTACTAGATTAGGTTTGGGATCCTTACTATTGGAACGCCTTTTTGTCGAATACAGATGAAAACCGAAGCTGATATTTAATACATACCCCTCTCCTCAAGTTTCCACTGCAGTTGTAGAACCATTTAACAATGTATTTTCAACTTGTTCTCTCTCAGAGAACACCGATGTAGCAGTGGTTCTGGACAGAGTGAAGAGGTTAAAGAATCCTTTGCATAGTGCAATCAAAAGCACTGGGGATCGTTTCTATATTAACAAATTATTTTGACATTACAGATTAAATTCTCAATTGAATTTGGAAAAATCACTTGCTTGCTTTATGGGATTGACGAGTAGATAAGGAATGTTTTATCAAATGAAAGGAAATAAATTCAGTTAGTTCGCTTCAACCCATAAAGCAACCCTAACTTTTAACTGATTGGAGCTAACCACTCAAGCTATCCATCAAAGAATATAAAAGAGGTATCCTACAGCCAGCCAAAAGGGGGGGAATTTTTTTAGGAGAGAGAAATTTGAGAGGTATGCTTGGAGAGAAATGAGGTTTTTATTTTTAATTCATCATCCATCCTCTACTTTCAGTAGGGATTGGTGGGATTGTTGGCAGTAAGGGGTATTGCGAAGCAATGAATGGACGAAGCGAGGATGAGATTTGTTGGGTTTTACAAGGTGAAATGATTTCTTGTCAGTTTGTTGTATTTAAGCCTGATTTCATTTCATCATTAATCAATTTCTGATATAAATGTCCTCACCTTGTGTTATCACCACCATCACTCCATTCCATTTTGGCTCATCTTTCTTCTTTCTTTCATTCTTGGTCTTTCGATTGTAACCTTGCTCTAGAATGGCTAAAGACCAAATACCCGGGCCAAGTCTACGCAAATATTTGTAAATCCCGAAACTTCAAGAATTGTATGGGGAGAAATTTTAATTAGAGATCAAAATCCTTTACGCTTTAAATTTGTTTCTTATTTGTCTTCCGTTAAATATTAGTTTTCTCCATCTTTACTAATTCAATACCTTAAATTCAAAATAAAAAGGGAAATAAATTCAACAGAAAATAATGAACTATGACTTATGTAACATGATGTACATAA
This sequence comes from Picea engelmannii, assembly GCA_009831015.1. NCBI lineage: Eukaryota > Viridiplantae > Streptophyta > Pinopsida > Pinales > Pinaceae > Picea > Picea engelmannii. The sequence continues at coordinate 386,688 of ML792927.1, forward strand.
GCTCCTCTCATTTTCGTTTATAGGTATAAGTTTTTTGTTACTTCCTTTATTCATTTGTTTTAGTTTCTTTTGTAATTTCTCATATTTTGACTTAAAGAAAACTAAAATATCCATTCATTACATTTCTTTATAATTAGTTTTGGTAGTTATTAAATCAATCTCTTGTTTAATAAGTTCCTCTTTTAATTAATCCCTTTAACACTAACTCTCTCCAACTTCTGATTTAGTTTTACTTTAGTTACTTATTGCTAAAATAAATACAAAAAAAAAAAAAAAAACATTTCAATCTTAATCTTATTGTTAGCATTTTCTTTAGTTGTTTAAGTTATTTTAAGATTTAATCTTGTTATTACACATGTATAAATTCATACATAAAAGAAATAAAATTATAAATTGCATAAAAATCAAATATTGTTAAAAGTAAAATAAAAGGCGAAGCGATTCACGCTTGGACTATAGGTGAGAGGATATTTAGCCTAGAGTTCAATGTGTCTTCTTGTTGGGGGCTCTAAACCTAGGGTGACATTCTTGTCTCTTCCCGCCTAGCCCCACGGGAGGTTGAGATGTTGGTGTTGGGGACTCTCTAGTCCCTTGATGTCAACAATTGGGTCCACATAAAGATCCTAGGTCCACATGGGTCCACATCTAAACCCTAGCATCACTTCTTAAATTTATCTTGAACACCTGTTTGGGACTAGTTTTTGTATTAATCACAAACCCTAAACTCAAACAAGTATAACTTCGTACTTATAATGAATCAAGGTTTGAAACTTATAACCAATCTTCTTAGATATCTTTTCTGAAATTTCTGCAAGTTTCGCTCCTTGAATCGTCACTGAAAAGGAGATATAGCAAATATGGTATACCTTCTTGAATTATGACCTATTCCGGAGAGTGAACTTGTACAACATGACACTCGCTCAATATTTGATATATGATTCTAAAACTCACACAAAAATTACTACAGACTGCACTCTTTCCAATTCAATTTGTCTCACATAATTTGAATCCTCTATGAGGAAGTTATGACTATTTTACCGGAACACCTGTTTGAGACTAGTTACAGGACTAGTAAAAAACGCTATGTTCTACAGAGTGTATCTCTAAAATTAAAATAACCCAGAAGCTGAATTTGTACCAAAAGTACCTTTATATGTCTTCTCAATAGCAACCAAGTTTCACTATCTAAATCATTCAATAAAAAATGTTACAACAAAAATTCCAAGATGACATTCAAAGAACATACCTTAGAACAAATCATCACAAGAATTCATCTTCCCTTGGAATTTCACCCTTCTTCATTTCATCTTCCCTCTGAAACTCATTTCCAAGATAGTACTAAGAGATCACAAGATTGAATGATAAAATTGGGAGGTTCTTGATGTGTATTTATACCCTTCTAAGTACCTTGTTTACTTGACCTTGAGTCGACTTGCAAATTCTTTTTTGCAACAACTTTTTCTCCTTTACTTGATTTTAGGGATAACTTATAACTTCTTGACGTTAGATCTGGAGCTTCTTGACTATACTTTAGGGACTCATCTTGAAGAGGGAATAACTCCTAAACCTTTAGGGTCCACGTGGCATGCCACCTACCATTGGAGACTACTTGAAGAGGAATACCAATCAATGGATGTTTTGCATGCATTTGCAATGTCCTTCATACTCTTTTTCTTCAATCAACTTCGGGCTTCATCACCACACCTTGGGGCTTCTTAAACACTTAACCATATTTCTAGGGATTCTTTGACCATACATTGTGACTTCTTTTCATAACCACTAGGGATTCTTGTAGGCTTCTTCAAAGTGTCTTCTCGTGAGGGCCATGCTTAGAGCTACACCATAATGGGACCACTTTGGAGATTCCTTCAAATAGAACCATCACTTCTCTCCCCCTTTGACATCAATGGAAAAGGGTAACTCCTTTTGAAAAAATGTCTCCCCTTCTCTTATTTGCAATATGTTATGCAAATAAACGTGGGTTTTCTTGTATATGCTTCCTTTCCTTTATTTTGGGGATTCTTGTCCATTGGTACTTCCCAGTGTAATCCATTGACGTATATTAAAAGTGTTCATGTCAAAGTTCCTTCATTACTTGAATTCAAATATTCATGGATTTTCATTTCTCTAATGAGCTGATATCAATGAAATAATCATTCAATAATCTCTTCTTGACTTTATAACTCCTCTTGTCTTGTTGTGCCTCTAACAACTTGCCTCCATATGACTAACTAGTTCCACCTATCAATATTCTTTTTTTTCTGAGTCATATTCTTTACTGAACAATCCTTTTGATGACAATTCCAATGAGTCCATCTCCCTTTCTGCAATTCCTCCTGGTCTCATGATTTCATCCACTGTCATGTATCTTCTCTGGTTTGAGTCAAGTGTTGTCTTATATACTTTCCAAATATCCCATGAATTCATCTCTATACATATGTCAAAAAACTATCCATGACTCTACTACTCAACTGCGCACAATGCTGATTAATATGCCACTTCAATGTTCTGAAAGATTCCTTGAATCTACTACAACTGATCACTGTATATTCCTACTTCTCAAGATGAATCAAATATGTTCACAAGTCTGCTCTATATTCAAATCAAGCTCTACAAGTCTGCAACAAGTACACATTCTCGAATCTGTGATGAATATATCCCTGCTTGAATACATGCTTAGAATCCTCTATACAATCATGAATATATACCTCAAAAGTGTGCAATGATATTCCTCTTTACTTCCAACCGACCTCTTCATACCAGCACGGGGATGCGTTCCCAAAATTTCTCTTTAAATAAACAATCTGTCACAAGACATTATGTGCTTCTACCATCAAATGATTCTGAATCTGCCTTACAAAATTCTACAAACACTTCAGACTACCCAAAAGATAGTTCTCTAATATGTAATAGTTGTTTCTTAGACTCCCCCTTTTCAATATTCACATTACTGGGAGTCTCCAAGCTAGATGGATTAGAACAATATATAAGGTTTCTCTATTGTGGGGTCATCATTCTGAGTTCTTACATCTTCCTCTTTACCTGTAAATTCGTCATGATTTCACAATTCTATAAATATTGTGAGTATAATTTCTCGGAGTTCTTCATTCACCCGTTCTTCTTGTTTTTTATTTCTTCTCCAAACCTTCTTGTATCTAATATCAGTGTTTTCTTTCAAGTAATACTTCATCATGCTTCTACAATCACAATCTATATGCCCATACTTGTGGCATTTGTAACATTCAATAATGTAGGGGGATACATAAACATATTTTGCTTGAACATTTCATCCATACGCTCTGCAATCTACAAATTTATGTCCAAAGTTATTACAAGTAAAACAATAATCATAAAATAAACTTTGATACCTGGAAGCAAGTGATCCTCTTTGTGATTCAGTCCTTTTGAATTCATGCCTTAGTTGATCACAATCTTCTCTTCGGTTGTTTCCTTCACAATTATTGAAGCTTCTTTTATGCATGTAGGTAGAAAGTCTTCTTGGAGATAAACCTTTTCTGCATCCATTCCTATTTGACTCTTGTTGATCATGATTCATTCCTTTGAGAATGTCTGCATAATTATTAGCCTTCTCTTCATTCTTCTTTTCTGGTGACCTGGAACACTTCTCATCAACTTTCATTGTTGGTTGAGTGGAGCTTCCTCTCTATTCGATGCTATTTCCGTCACATTTACATCTTCTTTGCATGAGGCCTCACTAATGTATCCAAGACCTGCTTTATTAAAGGGTGACCTTTGACAATTGAGAATATCTTCTAGTACTTGAGATCTCTTCAAGTTCTTGTTGAGCTTGTCAACTTCAACCCTTAATGAGACGACTTCTTCTTCAACCTTCTCACAAAATTTTTCTTTCTTCTTCATCAGGGTATTCATTCCTTCTTCCATTCTCTTTGCTTATTCAAGTTGGGTTTTCAAGGAGATGATTTATTCTTCAAATATTCTTTCTTGTTGATTAAATTATGCTTCAAGCTTGTTTAATCCCTTAGATATTTCCTCAAGATGACTTGTCAAAATGTCTTCTCTCTTTTCTACTTCCTTTACCTTGATTTTTAAGCAAGCAAATTCTTCTTCTGCCTTGACACGTTCTTTTCTCTGTAATATTATTTCATCTTCTAAACACTCATTTATTTTATGCTTTTCTTCCAACTGGTTTTTGAGCGTTTATTCAATCCTTATGGCTTCTTCTAACCGGACCTTTAGATTTGTAATAATATTTTGGTCTTGTTCATATTTTTTTTTGGGATTTTGAGAACTTTCCTTTAGCTTGATCAATTCTTCCTTGAGTGACTTGTTTTTCTTCCTTTCTATTTTTAGCTCACTCAAAGTGTTGATTAGCTCTTCCTCAAGATCCACTTCGTCTTCTTCATAATCCTCTTCGTAATTTTCAAGTTCTTCTTGTTCTATCTCAGTATCTTCTTTATCTTGATCAACATGCTTTGGATTTGTGGTTGCAAGAAGAGATTCCTTAGAGTAGAGATTATGTATCTTATCCCAATGATCTTTGGCTGATGAGAATTGTCCCACTTTGACTTTTACTGAATCATATAATCTATATAGAATGGTATCCATTGTTATTTTGTTTTTCCTTTTTAATTTCTTTTGGGTTGCAATCTTCAAAGGTTTCTTTGGATTAGTGTATCCTAAAATGACTGAGCTCCAAATTTCAAACCCATGTGCCTATAAACATAATTTCATTCTTGAGATCCATATCTCATAGTTCTAACCATCAAACACTGGCGTTCCATTATTAGTGCAATCCATGATCTACCTTCCAATGTTTATATTGTTATTGAAGGACCGAATCTGACACCAATTGTTGGAATATTCACCAATACTAAGAGGGGGGGGGGTGAATCAGTGTTGAGCAATTTCTACAATTTTCTACCATCTAAACATTAAGTTATCAACAATTTATCACTTTTGATATAAAAAATTTAAGATATCAACAACATATAACCACAGATACACAGTACACAAGAATTTACGTGGAAATCCAAATGGGAGAAAACCACATAACACTTTTTAATATATATCTTGAATATTAAATCTACAGGAAGCACCAAATTCCAAACTTCTCAGCACCAACTGGAAGGAGGGACCAACCCCCTATTTACAAGAACCAACCTGAAGGAAGCTACAATTCCTTGAATTCTCCAACACCAACTGGAAGGAGGCTCCAACCCCTTGATTTACAGGATACAACTTGAAGGAAGCTACGACTCCCTGGATTTTTCGGCTCCAACCGAAAGGAGGCTTCAATCCCCCTTTCCTTGCCCCTTCCTTCCTCCTTAGAATATAAGTGTGAGACTCAACCCATCAATGCTATTTTCACTCATTCATCATCATAAACAAAACAAAACTCAACCTGTCACTGTAATTGTCACTGATATTGATACATCATCATTATCAAAACTAGACTCAACATGTCACTATAACTGTCACTGATACTATCAATAATATTGATACATCATCATCATCATCAACCTATCAATTTTTTTGTCATTGTTACTTTCAATGATACTGATATGTCACCATCATCAAAACTAGCTCCACTACAACTAATACATCATCATCATCAAAATTGGATACACCATAACTGATACATCAACATCGTCAAAACTAGATACACCATAACTGATACATCATCATCATCAAAAAATAGATCCACCACAACTTATACATAAACATCATCAAATTGGGTTGACTTAGAAACTGGGTCCACATAAATATCCTAGGTTCACATGGGTCCAAATATAAACCCCAACATCACTTCTTAAATTTATCTTGAACAATGTTTTGGGACTAGTTTCTAGATTAGTCACAAACCCTAACTTAAAACAAGTATAACTTCGTACCTGTAATGAATCAAGGTTTGAAACTTATACCCAATATTATTAGATATATATTTTTAAATTAATCCAAATTTTGCTCCTTGAATCATCACTGAAAAGGATATATAATGAATATGGTAGACCTTCATGAATTCTGGCCTATTCTAGAGAGCATACTTTCAAAACATGCCACACACTCAATATTTGATATTTGATCATGAAACTCACAAAACCAATACTACATGTTGTACTATTTCCAATGCAATTATTCTCATATAATTTGGATCCGCTATGACACTACAAGGAAAAGATCCTCTAGCGGAATTTTTTGTGGACGCCCTTATTAAAATAGCCCAAAAATCTGTTTATAACAGAGGATACTAGCGGAGGTGAGTGGGAGGAGGTTTTAGAGGATGTTTTTGTACAATAAATTTATAAATATATAATGCATCGATGCATTTTATACAATTGGCGCTGTAATATACCAGATATAAAAAGTATGCAGAACAGAAATAAAATGCTAGAAATGGCAGAATAACAATAATATAACCAACATAATCTCCACAATAACACATAAATGATATAAGAACAACAACATAAATAACACTTTGATTCAGAAAGAAATGTTCACGGGCCTCTTCGAGGGGGCAAACTCCAGTCGAGCAACGCTCTATTACAATAATATCCAAGCTAGGGTTCTCATACCCTCGACTCCTATTTATACTAAATATGTCTATCAAAATAAGCATCTAGAGGAAGATCCTTCTAAAAGCAGAAGATTCTATTAGGTCTTCTTACATCCACCTTATTCTGTTTTATTGAAAGGCCTTATTAATATTGACCTTTATTAGATCCAAATATATTGTTCTATCTAAGTGCAGGTTAAGACCCTAACATGTCTGCCCCCTTAAAAACAAACTTGTCCTCAAGGCTTGAGATGTGGAAATTGTTGCAGAATGGTAGCTAGTTCCCAAGTGGCATCTACTGGAGTTGTATCTTTCCACTGGACTAGAACTTCCTTGATGGTTCTTTGACACAAGAGACGCTCACGCTGGTCCAAAACTGCTTCTGGCTGTAGCCAAATGGATCCTTCTTCAGCTAACTCAGGAAGGTTGGATTGAATTTGGCACCTAGTTCCAATCTCCTTCTTTAAGCATGAAACATGAAAAACAGGATGTAGCTTCGAATGACTGGGAAGAGCTAATTGATAGGCTACTTGTCCCACATGCTTGAGAACTGTATAAGGACCATAAAATTTGGGCGCTGGATTCTGATAATACTCGGCCTTGAGGGAAGTTTGCTTGTAAGGTTGCAGTCATAGAAACACCTGATCCCCTTCTGCAAATTGGCGTTCAAAGCGACCTTGATCTGCTTGTTGATTCATGCGATTCTGTGCCATGACCAAGTTCTCTTTGAGGGTACAGAGAATAGCCTCTTTAACTATAAGTGTTTGGTCAACTGCCTGGACCTTCGAGGTACCCGGTATGTAGGAGAGAACTTAAGGTGGCTTTTGTCCATATACTACTTCAAAAGGAGTCATGTGTGTAGCTGTATGGTAGGAAGTGTTGTACCACCATTCAACTAGGGGTAACCATTGAGCCCACTGATTTTGCTTTTCAGAGGCAAAACACCTCAGATATGTTTCCAAACACTTGTTGACAACTTCTGTTTGACCATCAGTCTGGGGATGATAAGCTGTGCTGAGATGCAATTGGGTGCCCTGTAGCTTGAACAACTCTTGCAAAAAATTGCTTGTGAAAGTTGGGTCACGATCAGAAACAATAGAGTGTGGCATGCCATGAAGCTTGAAGACTTGGTCCATGAAAATTTTAGCCACCGTGGATGCTGTAAACGGGTGTTGAAGAGCACATAAATGAGCATACTTGGAAAGGTGATCAACAACCACCATTATGACTAATTTATTTCCCAATTTGGGTAAGCCGGTAATAAAGTCCATAGAGATATCCTTCCAAATAACAGGTGGAATCAGAAGTAGTTGTAGTGTGCCCGGAGATTTGACTATTTCTCCCTTGTTGTGTTGACACACATCACATTCAATGACAAAATTACGGATGTCTTGTTCCATACCATCCCAGAAAAAAGAACGTTTGACCCTGTCATAGGTTTTGGTGAACCCGAAGTGCCCCGCTGTGAGTGTAGCATGAAGCTCAAAAAGTACTGTGGATTTAAGCTTTGATTTTTTACTTAAATACAAACAACCTTGGTATTGAAGCTCATCATGGAGCCAAGATTACCCTGGGGGAGCTGGAGCATTGGACTGTGACACAGCCCCTCTGCTACCCTCGGGCTGAAAGGTCCACGTCCACCAGATCTTCTCCTCTCGTTGGCCTGAAGAAGTCTAAAATGTTCTTCTATTTCCCTTTCGGGAAATCTACACCCACAATCAACTTCAATAAATCCCCCCCTTGTACTCAAGAGATTGCACTTCACGCTTTCGCGAATCCAATGGTCAAGCGCCTGTCTCTCTCTATCTCCACGACCCGAAAACAGTCAACATTGACCCTGTTTCTCTCTCTCTTGGATTCCTCCTTATCGTGATTTCAGTGATCGCGATGTCAAGAGACTCGTCTCCCCGACTCGTGAAGCCCGATATGTCGAACCTCCAATAAGCTCACAAGGTTTAGCTTTCAACGCCCCTTTACTCCGTCGGGACTTCGGATTTCGTGATATCGCGAATCCTAATGCAAAGGGTTAAGGTCTTTACTCCACGAAACCCCGAAATGGTCTATGCCTTTGACCCACGACGATAATGTGCCACCTGTCCACTCAGATGGATGACTATGATCCACTCGTCCTTTTAGCACTCGCCTTTTCATGGCTTCACGAAATTTGATGCCAAACCTTCGACCCTTCGACTCACGAAATCTTGATAGGCGATTTCGCGAGTGATCCAACGGTCCCTGCTGGTTTGGATCAATGACCCTGTCTCTCCTGAGATTAATACCTTCATAAATACTCGTCGTAACTCCCTTGCTCGTCTGTGAGATCTAACGGCTCACGAGATCTCGCGAATCCTCCACAGAGAATTCCGTTCGTCCGTTCCTTCCTTGAGGATTTGTCCTCCTACGATCGACGTCACTACGCCTACCTTCAAACTCTCGAGGTACTTGGTCTCTTTCCTTCCTTCAACTCCATCGAAGGTTAAAATCCTTCTGAGCTTCCCCATGACTTTGAGTTTTTCAGAAAACTCTTGCTCGCACTCCTTGTGGCAGACCTTCAAACACTTCCAAGTGTTGAACACTTCAACTCTGTGCACACCTGCAGCAACAGTCTCTCAATACTTCGCTTAGGTACACAACCCTGATACTTTACTCGGCCTGCACACTCCTTGCATGACTCCTGTGCCTAACCGCACTTCTGTGTGAATGAGAACAAAAGCTAAACTATCTAAACCCTTTGTCAACGCACTCCTTGTGGACAATTCGACTGCACTCCTTGTAGGAAATCTCACTCAGATAGAAAAAACAATTGAAACTCATTCCTACTTCCTCTCAGACTTCAAACTCAAACCATGAAATCATATACACATCATATAAAGCAAATGTGTAATAGGAAGTAAACATCCATGAGCATATCAATCAACATACATACACAGAGAACAACACGATGCCATGAATTTGAATCAAACTTTTTCTATTAATCCAAATATATGTACATGGGTGTTTTTACACAGCTCTCTTCATGGTCTATGCTCTTTTTTCTCTAACTGACTATTACAATCATACAAGTGAGGGTGTTTATATCTGTTTTCCCTCCGGCTCCTAAAATTGTCTAATCTAGGAATTCAATTCTACCTACTTGCATTAACTATCATAATTGCCTTCTGTCTACTAAGGACGAGAGCAGATCGCTCAAAGTCCATTTACATTTTACAAGTGCGCCTTCATTTAATTTTCTCATTCAAGGTTGGTGCATTAACTTTCAAGAAAATTTCAAAATTTGCGCTGGGTTCGTTCAACTATCCAATGTCTCTGTGCTGGCTCGTTTGAGATGCTCCTGCATCATACTCCCTCGCTTGAAAATTTTCATGGGCTCCTGTCCATGAGTTCGCGCATGGTCTGTCCATGCTTCTGGATATATGCTTCGTTCTCCCAGCTGGCATCTTCAACTGGATGGTCTTTCCACTTGACCAAATAATCGAAGTATTCTTTCCTTCTGGTCTTCTTGCTCACTCTTTTGTCCAGTATGCGCTCCATCTGTGGATTTTCTACAACTGGCATCTGTTTTCGCCACTGAACCTTTGGTTGTTCATCACTTGTTCCTGCTTCCTCAGCCTTATATGGGTACAAATATGAGACATTGAATATCGGAGAAATTCCGATGCCATCGGGTAATTCAATCTCGTAAGCATTTGCCCCAAATTTCCTCAAGACCTTACATGGTCCGATTTTCTTCATCTTCAGTTTATTATATGTTCCTCTCGGGAAATTTTCCTTTCTCAAATGTGCCAGAATCAAGTCACCAACTTCGAACTGAAGTTGTCTCCTGTGCTGATCTGCTTTGCGTTTATACTCCTGACTTGAATTCTGTAATCGCTGCTTCACCTGGCTGTGAAGTTCCTTCATCGCCTCTGGGAAATCGTCTGTGCATTCTGTTATGAATCTCTCAATTCAGAAATCCCTCTCAGCTGCATGCCATAAACAATCTGAAATGGACTCTGCCTTGTGCTTCTGTTTACTGAGTCATTATAAGCAAACTCTGCCTGTGGTAATATGTTGTCCCACTGGCTGCGGTGTTCTATTACCAAGCTCCTCAGTAAATCTCCTAGACTTCTGTTCACTACTTTAGTTTGTCCATCTGTCTGAGGATGATAAGATGAACTAAACGATAAGTTAGTTCCCAGCTTCTTCCATAACGTCCTCCAAAATTTCCCTACAAAATTCATATCTCTATCCGAAACTATGCTCCTTAGTAAGCCGTGAAGTCGAATGACTTCTTTGAAAAATAGATTCGCAATGTGTGTTGCATCACTGGTTTTCTGACATGGAATGAAATGTGCCATTTTGGAAAATCTATCCACTACCACAAAGATTGATTCAAATACTCTTTGTGTCTTTGGAAATCCCAATATGAAATCCATGCTGATTTCATCCCACGGCTTCTCAGGTATGGGAAATGGTTGATAAAGCCCGAAATTCTACCTCTTTCCCTTCGAATGCTGACAAATTCTGCATCTGTCCACAAACTTCTTGACCTATGCTCGCATTCCTGGCCAAAAATATGACTCATTCAGCTTTGCGAATGTCTTGTCCTGACCGAAGTGTCCGACCAATCCTCCACTATGTTTTTCCTTTAGTAGATTCTCCCTCATGGAGCATTTCGAAATACAAAGCTGATTGCCTCTAAACAACAATCCTTCCTGGATCATGTAATTTTCCCACTGGCTTCTATCTCTGAGAATTGGATTCTCAGCTGCTTCATATGCCTCCTTAAAATCTGGATCATCTGCGTACATGTTCCTGAGATCATCAAAACCCAACGTTTTGACTTTGAATTCCTGCAATAGCAAACACTTCCTGCTCAAAGCATCAACAACTTTGTTAGCAATACCAGAAATATGTTTAATCACAAAAGTGAAATTTTGCATATACTCAACCCATTTTACATGTCTCTGATTCAACTTTTCCTGTTGAGTCACAAACTGCAGTGCATGATTGTCACTGTATAGGACAAAATCCTTCGGAATCAGATAGTGTCTCCACTTCTTCAATGCCTGAACAATAACATAGAAATCCTTATCATATGTGGAGTAATTCACTCTTGTTTCATTCAGATTCTCACTGAAATATGCTATCGGCCTATCATCTTGACTCAAGACCACCCCTATTGCAAACCCACTTGCATCCCATTTCACTTGAAATGTCTTTCGGAAATCTGGCAACACCAGAATTGGTTGTTCCGTGATCTTCCTTTTCAACAGATTGAAACTCTTCTCGGCCTCTTCTATCCAGTGAAAAGACTTACGTCTTTTCTTCATTGTGTCCATCATCACTGCACTAATTCCACTGAAATTCCTGATGAACTTTCGGTAGAAACTAGCCAATCCATGAAAACTTCTCACCTCAAAGATATTCTTCGGTGATGGCCAATTCTTGATCACTTCCACCTTATCTGGATCCATCCTCAACTTATCTGCAGAAATAACAAACCCCAGATAAATGAGCTCTGTCTTCATGAATGAGGAATTTTTCATATTTATCATCAACTTCTCCTGTTGTAGCCTCTTCATCACTGTAGCCAAATGCTTCAGATGTTCTGCCACTGTTTTACTGAAAATCAGTATATCATCAAGATATACGATAACAAACTTTCTGATGAACTCCCTTAGGACTTCTTTCATCAACCTCATGAAGGTACTTGGTGCATTTGTTAAGCCAAATGGCATAACAAGCCATTCATACAACTCTTCGTTTGTCTTGAAGGCTGTTTTCCATTCATCACCTTCTCTCATGCAAATCTGGTGATAACCACTCTTCAAATCAATCTTTGAAAAATACTTTGCTCCACTCAAGCAATCCATCAGATCATCCATCCTCGGCAATGGGAATCTGTACCTGATGTTTATCTTGTTGATCGCTCTCGAGTCAGTACACATCCTCCAGCCTCCGTCTTTCTTCGGACTGAGTACTGTTGGAACAACACATGGACTCAAGCTTTCTCTGACCAGCCCTTTGTCCAAAAAATCCTGGACTTGTCTTTTGACCTCTTCATTCTCCTACAGCGTCAATCTGTACACGGATTTGTTTGGCAAACTGGCTCCTGGTATGAGATCAATATGATGACTCACACTCTTGATCAATGGCAATGAACGAGGCAGTTTGTCCACTACTATGTCAATGAACTCTTCTAGTAGTTCTTGAATCTCTTCTGGTAAATCATCTACTCTTGTGCCGGTCAAAACAATCCTTGGCTTCCCGACCACAATAAATTGCGGTTCTTCCTTCTTCTTTACCTCTGTAAGAAGTTCCTTCCCACTCATGAGAAGTACAGTGTTGCTTACTTCAGGCTTCACCTCCTTATCCTTGATTGGAAGCAACATGTGAGTTCTCCCATTCTTCTCTAGAGTGTATCCTTCCATCATGAATCACATTCCTGTCATATTGCCATGGTCTACCCAGCAATAGATGACAAACATCCATGGGAATAAAATCACAGAGTATCTTATCATTATATCCTCCTATATTAAATTCAACTAAACACTATTTAGTGATAGTTACCTGATGTCCTTTTTGTAGCCATGAAACTCTGTATGGGCTTGGATGATCAATCGTCTCCAGCTCCAACTTTTCTACCATCTCAGTTGAAATGAGATTATCAGTGCTACCACTATCCACAATGACTTTGCATACCCTGTCCCTGGTTTTGCAAGTAGTCCGGAAAAGTCTATTCCTTTGGACTGAACTCTCCACCTCCTTCTCAGGTGTCAAAAGAGATTTTCGCATCATCAGCGATCTTCCGCCTTCAGCATCTTCTGCCTCAACATCTCACCTCTATGCTTCTGCGATGTGAGCTTCTCCTCCTTCTTTATTTTTGTCGGGACACTCATAAGACTTGTGCCCATTCTTTCCACATGTGAAGCATGTTATCACTCCACCTCTTCCTCTTCCTCTACCTCTAGTATGAGGAAAAGTATTATGATCAACATACTCTCCTCTCTGTTCAGTATGCTGCCCTCTCTGTTCAACATATTTCCCTCGCTATGAGGTTCCACCTCTCTCAGTTCGAGTCTGAGGTTTCTTCCACTCCTCCTTGGGCTTCTGGTTTTTATCCTAGGCAACTGATTTGCCTCTGGGCTGACTTCTGCCACGCCCTCTTTGACCCTGCTTTCGGCTCAGCTTCTCTTCAGCTTTTAGAGCCAATTGATAAGCATCTTCCACTATTTGGATGTTCAACATGCTCATCTCATCCTGGATATCGTATCTCAGGCCATTCATGTATCTGGAAACCTTTTCATCATCGCTTTCCTGATGACCTGCCCTAATGTTCAGTCTGTAAAATTCTTCAGTGTATTCTTTCACTGTCATAAGCTTCTGTCTCAAGTTCTGCATCCTTCTGAACAGAGTGATTTGATAATCTCTGGGGATGAATTTTTCTTTCATCTTCGCAATCATCCTGTCCCAGCTTTTGATATTTTGCTTGCCTTTGCAGCATCTGTCAGCTTGTAGTTCTTCCCACCACAATGCTGCATGTCCCTTCAATCTTGTGACAACATGCTTGACCTTCTTGTCCTCCTCGACATATTCATAGTCAAAGTATGTGTCTAGAGCTCTAATCCAGTCTAGAAGCTCCTCTGCATCCAAGTTTCTCTCATAAACTGGAATGTCCATTTTCGCTCTTGCACCCATCCTTGCAATAGCCCTAATCAAACATTTGTTTGCGGCATCTTCTGCTGTGACTTGTTCTTCTCCATGTCCAACATCATCTTCATTTTCGGAATCACTAAGATCCCCAGCACTGACTGTACGCCTTTGTGCTGTTTCCATGTCTTCGAGTCTAGTTCGTAGATCATGCATCTCCCTCTCCATGGCTAGATCAGTCATCTGTCTACCTCTTCTTCTTGGCATTTCCCTCTCCTCTTGCGGATCGGGTGATTGTCTGTCCCTTCTCCTTGGCGGCATGGTGAATCCTTCTTTTCTCTGCTATAAAAAGCAAAGAATTCTTTCTATGCTCTGATACCACACCTGACGCAACCCCTCAGCTACCCTCGGGCCAGAAGGTCCACGTCCACAGGATCTTCTCCTCTCGTTGGCCCGAAAAACTCTAAAATGTTCTTCTATTTCCCTTTCGGGAAATCTACACCCACAATCAACTTCAATAAATCCCCCCCTTGTACTCGGGAGATCGCGCTTCGCGCTTTCACGAATCCAATGGTCAAGCGCCTGTCTCTCTCTATCTCTGCGACCCGAAAATAGTCAACGCTGACCCTATTTCTCTCTCTCTCTCAGATTCCTCCTTATCGTGATTTCAGCGATCGCGATGTCGATCGACTCGTCTCCTTGACTCGCGAAGCCCGATATGCCAAACCTCCAATAAGCTCACAAGGTTGACCTTTCAACACCTCTTTACTCCGTCGGGACTTCAGATTTCACGATATCGCGAATCTTAATGCAAATGGTTCAGGTCTTTACTCCATGAAACCCCGAAATGGTCTACGCCTTTGACCCGTGATGATAATGTGCCACTTGTCCACTCAGATGGACGGCTATGATCCACTCGTCCTTTTAGCACTCTCCTTTTTGTGGCTTCGCGAACTTTGATGCCAAACCTTTGACCCTTCGACTCACGAAATCCCGATAGGCGATTTCGCGAGTGATCCAACAGTCCCTGCTGGTTTGGATCGACGACCCTATCTCTCTTGAGCTTAATACCTTCGAGAATACTCGTCGTAACTCCCTTGCTCGTCTGTGAGATCTAACGGCTCACGAGATCTCGCGAATCCTCCACAGAGAATTCTGATCATCCATTCCTTCCTTGAGAATTTTTCCTCCTGCGGTCAACGTCACTATACCTACCTTTCAACTCTCTAGGTACTTGGTCTCTTGCCTTCCTTCGACTCCATCGAAGGTTAAAATCCTTTTGAGCTTCCTCACGACTTTGAGTTTTTCAAAAAAATCTTGCTCGCACTCCTTGTGGCAGACCTTCAAACACTTCCAAGTGTTGAACACTTCAACTCTGTGCACACCTGCAGCAGCAGTCTCTCAATACTTCGCTCAGGTCCACAACCCTGAGACTTTACTCGGCCTGCGCACTCCTTGCACGACTCCTGTGCCTAACCGCACTTCTGTGTGAATGAGAACAAAAGCTAAACAATATGAACCCTTTGTCAACGCACTCCTTGCGGACAATTTGACTGCACTCCTTGTAGGAAATCTCACTCAGATAGAAAAATAATTGAAACTCATTCCTACTTCCTCTCAGACTTCAAACTCAAACCATGAAATCATATACACAGCATATAAAGAAAATGTGTAACAGGAAGTAAACATCCATGAGCATATCAATCAACATACATACACAGAGAACAACACGATGCCATGAATTTGAATCAAACTTTTTCTATTAATCCAAATATCTGTACATGGGTGTTTTTACACAGCTCTCTGCATGCTCTATGCTATTTTTTCTCTAACTAACTATTACGATCATACAAGTGAGGGTGTCTATATCCGTTTTCCCTCCGGCTCCTAAAACTGTCTAATCTAGGAATTCAATTCTACCTACTTGCATTAACTATCATAATTGCCTTCTGTCTACTAAGGACGAGAGAAGATCGCTCAAAGTCCATTTACATTTTACAAGTGCACCTTCATTTGATTTTCTCATTTAAGGTTGGCGCATTAACTTTCAAGAAAATTTCAAAATTTGCACTGGGCTCGTCCAGCTATCCGATGTCTCCGCGCTGGCTTGTTTGAGATGCTCCTGCATCAGACTGAAATTGCTGGATCAGATGAAAACTTTTGGGATCTTGTAGCCATTCCTGTCTAACGACTTGGAGCCAATCTGGTACAATGAAGGAAAGAGAAAAAATGGATCCTTCATCTTCATATTTTCGGGAAAGTGCATCTGCCACCACATTGTCTTTTCCTTTCTTGTAAATGATCTCATAATCATATCCAAAGAGCTTAGTCACCCATTTTTGTTGCTCCGGTGAGGAAATGCGTTGTTCCAGAAAATACTTGAGGCTTTGATGGTCGGTCTTAATTTGGAAATGTTGCCCCAATAGATAAGGGTGCCACAGATCAACGACATGCAAAATAGCCATAATTTCCTTTTCATAGATGGATTTGCCCAGATTCCTTTCAGATAGTTTCTTACTGGTAAAGGCTAGAGGTCGAACCTCTTGCATAAGGACAACACCAATTCCTTTCCCTGAGGCATCACATTCCAACACAAAGGTATTTTTGAAATCAGGAAGGGCCAGAACTGGAGTGGTGCACATGGCCATCTTCAAGGTTTGAAAATATTGAGCAACAACTGGAGTCCAAGTGAAAGAGTTCTTTTTGAGGAGAGCAGTGAGAGGTGCTGCAATCTTTCCATAATTCTTAACAAACTTGCGATAATACCCTGTTAATCCCAGAAATCCCCGCAATCTTTTGAGAGTCTTTGGGTGCATCCAGTCTTGCATAGCTTCAATCTTTTTCGGATCCACCCTGACGCCATCCTTGCCAACCAGATGACCCAAGTATTCTACTTCTGAGGTGCCAAAATCACATTTAGACTGTTTCAAGAAAAGTTGGTGCTGAGAGAGTAGATGGAGAACTTGATCCACACGAGTAAGATGGTCTGTCCAGGTTTTTCTATAGATGAGGATATCATCAAAGAAAACTAAGACAAAATGATGGAGAAAAGGATGGAAGACATGATTCATGAGGCTTTGGAAGGTGGAGGGGGCATAACACAAGCCAAAGGGCATGACCAAAAACTCATAATGGCCCTCATGAGTTCTAAAGGCATTCTTGGGAATGTTTGCCTCTTTCATATGTATCTGGTGGTAGCCCGAGCAAAGATCAAGTTTAGTAAAGAATTGGGCGCCACTCAATTCATCCAGGAGGTCATCAATGACAGGAATGGGAAATTTGACTTTAATGGTCAGTTTTTTGAGGGCACGGAAGTCAGGACACATTCGCCAAGAACCTTCTTTCTTCAGGAGCATGACTATAGAAGAAGAGTAGGGGCTCGTACTAGGGTAGATAATGCCTACACTAAGGAGTTCCTGGACCATTTTCTCAATTTCATTTTTTTTTGAAAAGGGGTGGCGATACAGATAGATATTGGGAGGAAGGCTTCCAGGTACAAGGGGAATGGAATGATCATGAAAACCATGGGAAGGAGGGAGTCCTTGGGGAGTGGAAAATACCATTTGATGTTTAGAAAGGAGGGCTTGGAGGTCTTGCGACACCGAGGGTGTCTCTGTTGCTTGTATGGCATGGAGTTGGGCAAGAACACCAGAATGACCTTTTTTGAGCAGCTTTTCCATGCGATGGGAACTAATGATCTCAAGTGACCCAATAGTGATGCCTTGGAATTTATATTGGTGGCCCTCCTGGTCGAATTTCATGGTTAATTCCTTAAAATCCATGAGAATGGGACCCAAAGTCCTTAGCCAGTCTACACCCAACACAATGTCACAAACGCCCATGTCAATATCAAACATATGGGATTTTAGGTGGTAGTCACCAATTTGGAGACACACATTTTCACAGCATCCTCCACATTTCATGGAACCACCATTGGCAATCATGATTTGGAAAATTTTGACGGCATAGATGTAGCAATGAGTTTCTTGGGCAATGCGACGATGAATAAAATTATGGGTGCTTCCACTATCAACCAGAATGATGACCTTCCAATGCTTGATGTAACCGATTAACTTGAGGGTTTGGGGAGCGGAGAAGCCAGTGAGAGATTTGAGGGAAATGATCGGTTCTACTTCGGGAGGGTTTGAGGGAGGGGTTATGTCAGTGGTTTTAGGTGACTCAGACACAAGGGAAGTTTCAACATCCTCTTCCAAAATATCCTCGGAGATGTCCATGAAAATATTTTGTTCCTTACACTTGTGGCCTAAGAAATATTTGTCATCACAATTATAACAAAGGCCTTTGAGTTGGCGTTCAACCATTTCAGCCCTAGTCAATTTTTGGATCTTTAGTGGGGTGGAGGGAGTAGTGGAATTTACGGGTTTAGGGCAAGGGATGAAGGAGGGTTTTTAGTTTTGAGAAGATACAACCTGTTGTTCTTCTTTATCTCTTTTAGTAGCCTCCACCCAACTCGAAGGTCAAGCTATGAGGACATGGGCCCGAATCTCATCCTTGAGGCTACTGATAAAACACTCTTGAAAATATGCATTAGTCATGCCCTCTGTTCAAAAATCTAGGTGCTCAAAGGCAACTATAAAGTCTTCCACTGTTCCTGATTGTTTCAACTTTGTCAAACAACCCAAATGGTTGGTGTTAGTGTCAAAGTGTTCATAAATCTCAACCACGAAGTGTGTCCAAGCAATATACCCTTGACGGGAAGTTTTTCTCCATTGCCACCATTGCTAACGTTCTTGATCTAGATGGAGAACACCATACCGGAGTTTGGCCAAGTCATCTGTAATGCCATATAAAGAGAAATAATGTTCCATTTGGGTTACCCACTCAGTGGGGTCCGAGCCATCAAATTTGGTCACATCCACCCACGGAAGGCGTAGGTCACGTTGAAAGTGATGGTGTTGAAAGTTATGGGAATGAGAGGAATGTTCACTGTCAATATGTGGAGGTGAGTCAGAGGAAGGGTTATCTATAGGGATTTTCAGTTTGGTGCAGAGTTATGAAAAGATAGATTCAAGCTGGGTGGTCATTTCTTGTTTGACTTCCTCCATTGAGGATTGCATGGTTGTATTGATGGTTGCAGCATTGACACTGAGTTGTTTCAATTCTTGTTGGGTCTCGGTGAGACTAGATTGCAAGGTATTGAAGCGAACTTCCAATTCTTGGCTATGGGTATGGGCCATGAGGACGAGGGAACCGAAAAGGGGTGAGTGGGGTCAAAAACATTTTGCCGAAAAATGATATGTATGGAGGTGATAAGGGAGAAGAGGTGAATCCAATGGAATAGGTCTCAAATAATGGTGAAAAATTTTCCAAACTTTTTTTTTGTTTTGTTTACACTTGTGGAGTTATACTCTGGTCTGAAGAATACTACATAGATGAAATCACCAAATGCTTAACCAAGAATAAAAGTGTAGTGATTTGGTAGCCCGAACATAGTTGTGCGGCAATAGATCTTGTCTGTTATAATGTGTTTATGTTTCTGTCCCCCAAGGGTTAGGTATTCAAGGGTTCTACATACAAGGGTTTGCCCTGTGCTATAGCTCTCTGATATATGTGCGGGGTCCAATAGTAGTACTCGACCCAATATCTTAGGGCACTAACTAAGGAGGATAGACCATACCCTTAGTTGTACTACCCGACTACCCAGGTACTAGAGAGTATCTTCTCGATTGCTGTTCTTGGTGGCACTATAGCAGTCAGGTGACCGATCAATTTAGCTAAAGAGGGCTTCAGAAAATCTAGGCCAATCCGTACACAGGTGTTGTTTGATGCGCTACCACTCGAAGGGGTACCAACAAGGGTTACAAGGGTGGCCAACCGATGTGCGCTTAAAAACCACTTGTATTTCCTACGTGTATGAATCCCTCAACCGCGGGTTTATGCATGTAACGAAAAATCTCTGTGGCTTAAAGACGTTGAAATACGTCTCTACCCTGAAAAAAATTTTACCCACAATTTCTGCCAAGGAAAGTGCTCTGATACCACTTGTAATATACCAGATATAAAAAGTATGTAGAACAGAAATAAAATGCTAGAAATGGTAGAATAACAGTAATATAACCAGCATAATCTCCACAATAACACATAAATGATATAAGAACAACAACAAAAATAACACTTTGATTTAGAAAGAAATTTTCACGGGCCTCTTTGAGGGGGCAACCTCCAGTCGAGCAATTGTCTATTACAATAATCTCCAAGCTAGGGTTCTCATACCCTCGACTCCTATTTATACTAAATATGTCTATCAAAAGAAGCATCTAGATGAAGATCCTTCTAGAAGCGAAAGCTTCTATTAGGTCTTCTTACATCCGCCTTATTCTATTTTATTGAAAGGATTTATTAATATTGACCTTTATTACATCCGAATATATTGTTCTACCTATGTGAGGGTTAGGACCCTAACAGGCGCACTTGTTCTCGCCAAACTAATGCACCGTAGTAGGGTTATTTCAAACAAAAAAAATACCTTGGTGCGCTATAGAAATAATGATGCACCAGGGCGCACAATTACTCAAAACAATTGTGCATCGTGGAAGTGTTATTTTAATTTTTTTTATATATGGTGGTGTGCTAATTAAATAATTGCACTAGTGCAGACGATTTCTCCCAAACAATGGCGCACTGTGGTAAGGTTTTTGAAAAAAAATACTCTGATGCGCTACATAAATAACGATGCGCCAATTCAACTACACAAATTAAAAAAAATTACCAGCCATATTCATAATCATGTAGAGACGTCAGTCGAGAGAGAAATAACAACAACAAGAGCAAAGGATTGACCTGTATAATGTTGTACATGATTGGGAGGCGAGGGAGAGGGAGAAGGATTTGTTTCCTGGGCGTTTCTGTGAATTTTCCTATCTGCATTTCAGTTGTAAAGACTTGAGTCTAAAGTATAGGAATTTTCAGCTGTAAAGACTTGAGTCTAAAGTATGGGTAGTCTCTCAAAATTTTAATCTATAATCATCTAAAACATGCTGTAGACTCAAGTATTTGGTGAAATCCCAACTAACGGGTTGTATAACACAATTCTAATCTATATTAGTTGCTAATTCACAATTTTGTGTGATTATGATGACAATTTGAGTTCTTATGACCATGATGTCCATGATGGGAATTGTAACATACCCAACCATCCATAGGCTGGCCATGCTACTTCAAAACTCACCTCTGAACTAATTTTGAATTCTGATAACTTTTTAATTAATAAAGAGGCATGAAATATTCACATACAAAGATCAATATTAATGCTACAACATAAAAGAAATGAATATAATTCCATACACGAAAATAACCATCATATCTCATAGATAATAATTAATACACAACATAATAAATATACAGGTAAATGAAACCATGACAGAGAGCACTTATCTTTAATGAAATGAATCACCAACTGGCTACATACCAAGGACGTTCCACCCAACCGTAGACATTGTTGTTCCAAGTCTCAACAATAATGTCACCCCCAAGCCAGGGATATGAATCCACAAGGATGGTTATAGGGTGTCACTAAACTTCCCAAACCAGTCAACACTCAAGCTCTCACAAGATTCTCAACGCACACACCAATCCAAAGAACACAAATTCTCTTCTATCCAACCTGCACAACCCAAGAGAATTCACCCCCTTCTCTTCCATGCAGTCCCTCAGTCTATCCACCTCCTTCTAGGGCTCCAATGCATCTGGTCAAGAATATTCATGTTGTGAATCTTGGGATTCACAGTTGCGAGAAAAAATTAACACATGCCAAAGCATCTCAGACACGCAGGCATTAATTCATGGTTGGAATACACCAACAATCATTACAGCAAAAAAAACCATGGATCCTCTCCAACAATTCATTTTTCTTTCTCAAGCCAAGATCCAAATGAAGGAGGAATGAAGAGTGGGTGAAAGAATGGATGGAGAGAGAACACAATGAAAGGTGTGAAGAATGAACAATGAGTGAGTGAGTGACCCCCCAAACAGACCAAAGATGGGTTTATATATTTCTTGGAATTAAAGAACCACATGGCCTTCCCCCAAGAAGCTCATGTAATTGATATTCTCCATTAAAACAAAAATGGGTAAATAAAATATAAAATAAATACTTATCCCCTCAAGCCCCCTCTCTTGTGGAATCATAGCCCTCTATAACTCTTGTCTGTCTAGCAGCTAACAATGTATTTATTATTAATAATGATCAAAACATTACATTTCCTAAGCACATTGGGCTCTTTTAATTGTTTGGGCCCTCTGGCCTTTCATAAATTAACAAGATACATTATTTAATATGGGGCTCAAAATCGGGGTATTACATATTCCCCTCCCCCTTATTTTGACACTATCCTCAGTGCATATACAAAATATAAATCAAAATTTCAAAATTTATTCAAAAATTTGTAGGTACTCTACCCGCATGGCATCTTCATGCTCCCAAGTAACATCTTTAGGACCATAGCAGGTCCACTGGACTTTTACTAGCTCTATAACTCGATTCCGAAGCATTTTTACTTTTATGTCCAATATTCGCTCGGCTGGATCTGAAAAAATCCCTCTGTCGCTACCTGAATCAGATACCAATCAATAACATGGTTAGGATCATGTACACATTTTTTTTATCAAAGAGACATGAAATACATTATGCACATTCATGGAAGCAGAAAATGCAAGCATGTATGCAACTAGCCCTATTATGTCCAATATCTCAAATGGACCACATAATATGGCTACTAGCTTTGTACAACTACCCAAATTCAAAGAGATCTTCTTGGGATTCACTTTTAAAATCACATGCTCCCCCAATTTAAATTCTCTAGCTGTCATGTTCTTATCTACATAAATTTTCTGTCTATCTTGAGTCGCCTTTAAATTCTGATTAATTCTAACCATCTGGTCTTCCATATTCTTGAGAAAATATGGACCAAGTACCTCTCTATCTATTGGGTTGTCCCAACTCATTGGAGTATTGCATTTCCTACCATAGAAAGCTTCAAATGGGATCATTTTAAATGAAGCTTGATACCTATTATTATAGGAAAACTCAACCAAGTGCAAGTAATCTTCCCACTTAGATGGCTTATCCATCACATACATTCTCAACATGTCTTCGATTACTTGGTTGACTCTTTCTGTCTTCCCATCTGATTGTGGATGGTATGTTGTACCAAATACTTTAAACAATCCCCTCTAGAAATTTGAAGTAAACTTTGTATCTCTATCTGAAACAATTTCCTTAGGTATCTGATGCAAACTATCAATCTCCCTCATGTAAATTTCTGCAATATTAGTTGTTGTATGAGTCATTTTTACAGGAACAAAATGAGAAACCTTTGTCAATTTAACAACCACTACCACGATTGAATCATGTTGTTTTGTTGTCCTAGGCAATTTAGTTATAAAATCAATGGTTACCACTTCCCATTTATTCTCTGGATTTGTAATGGTTGTAGCAAACCCGCTTGGTGCCTATTCTCAACCTTCACTCTCTGACATTCCATACATCTGGAAATGTAATCAACAACATCTTTCTTCATTCATGGCCAAAATAATTGGCTTCTTACTTTTGCAATTGTTTTCTGGTAACCGAGATGTCTGGTATATGGAACATTATGCATTTCTTTTAATACCAAATTCCTAAGTTCTCTGGAACTAGGAATATAAATTCTATTTTTATGAACAAGTAATCCATCTTCTTTCATCTCATATTCTTTAATTTTCTATTGTACATTTTCTTGTTGTAAGATTTCTTTTACCTGTAGGTAATGCTGATCTGTAACAACATCTAAAATTTTTCCCTTTAAATCTGATTGATGCATACTAATGGTTGTAGCATGCATGAGATGTACTCTTCTACTAAGTGCATCAACAACTTTATTTTATTTTCCTTTGATATGCTTGATGTTAAAATCGTATTCGCTTAAAAATTCCAGTGATGTCGTTTTCCTGGCATTCAAAGTTGGTTGTTCAAAAATATATTTTATACCATTATGATCCATTCTTAATTCAAATCTCTTCCCCGTGAGATAATGCCTCCACATCTTAAATGCGTGAACCATGGCAACAAGTTCCAAGTCATGTGGCATATTTCCTCTCATGTTCTTTAAGATTTCTAGACTCAGAACCAATGACATGTCCATTTTGAGTGAGGACTCCACCAAGTCCTTTGATCCAGATAGATGTTGGTGGCCTCCCACCTATTCCAACTGGCTCATTTTGGCAATTTTCCAGTTTGGCAGTTTTTTCCCTAGTTTTCGGGTCCCTGACTTGCGGGGCCATTTTGAGGCTCTAAACAACATTTTTTAGGGCTCGCAGGCTATCGTGTGCCTAAAATGGAGATCGTATGAAAAATTTACGACCTTGGGAAGTTGATGTACTAACTTACCCAAATGGGGCCCACATGACTTTTGGCGCTTCATCTCCCAAGGTTAGGTTTTTTGGATGTCTAGGATTTTTGACATTCCTGTTTATTGTAAAAAGGCCTTCAGAGCCTCATTGTAATCATATTATTGCGAATGATCGCAGTCATTACATCTCTTCTCAAAGATAAGCCGCCACTATTCGTTTCTGCTGCATTTTACAGTTTCAACTTATTTCCTTATTGAATAGAAACTAGTTTTACTGTATATTTGTTATTTTGTGTTAAGCATATTTCAATAATAATTTGTATTCATTTCATTCTAAAAATATATTCTAGATCAGTACCATTCTAGCAATCTTGTTTCTGCTGCATTTTACAGTTTCAACTTATTTCCTTATTGAATACTAAATAGAAACCATTTTTACTGTATATCTGTTATTCTATGTTAAGCATATTTTGATAATAATATGTATTCATTTTGTTCTGCAAATATATTATGGATCAATGGTATTAGAGCGGTCTAGTCCTTGTCATTCTCAATGCATGTCCCCAATGAGGTCAGGGTACAAAGAATTTGGTCTCGAGCTTGTTTTTCTTGAGGACAAAAGATCTGGCATGCCCAAACAACCTCTCATTGTAGAAGAAAAGAAAGATGATGGGATAGGATATCCCTTAAAAATGTTGCTCGAGGAAGCCCTCATGAAACAGAGGAGTGAGATGATGGATAATTCTGCACAAATCCTTCGGCGGCTACCAACAGGCAAAACATCTTCCTCAAATGGAGGTGCCACCCCCTTCAAGGTACAAATCAACTTCAATATTCCTATATTTGAAGGTTAGCTAGATGAATATGCAGTAGACAAATGATTGGATATGATAGAAGGTTATTTATATATCCATAACTTCTTGAATAGAGAAAAGATTACTGTTGTGCTCCTCAAAGCCATCCCCCATGTCAAATATTGGTGGGAAACTTTCTATGAGCAAAAGGAAAAAGAGGAACCCTCATTATTTACAGTTGCAGTCACCTGGGAGTCCTTCAGGGATGCTATTAAAGAAAAATACTAGCCTGTTGGAAGTTATGACGACCTATACACAAAATTGACCACGCCGCGGCAAGAAAGAGACCAAGCGGTGCCCGAGTTCACAAATATCTTCCATACCTTACGCACCAAGCTGGGTATCAAATATTATGAGAGACATCTAGTGCTCAAGTATTGCGACGGTATACATAGATACATCCAGGCCGAAATGGAGTTTCTAGACATCTCATCCTTGGGCACGACCTACTGATATGCCGTCAAAATAGAGTAGAAAATCAAACAAAAGACGTGAAAATTTGGACCTAGGAACCCCGTGCAAAAAAATATAGGAAAGGGTGACCCCAACCCGTAGAAAAAAGGATAGAGTAAATACAGGCATCCTCGGGACAACCAATCCAGGCCACAAGAAAAGAAGGTCATCAGAAAGACAAAGAAAGATACTGGGAAGTTGTGTGACTTCGATAAGAGCTCCTGACATAACACTGTTGATTTCCGCTCGAAGCAGTCCTTGATGGCTGAGGTGAAAGCCTCTGAATTAGATGTAGGTTCTAACTCTGAGTCAGAACCAGAAATGGGGAAACAGATCATAGACGCAGAACCCAGTGCTACTATTGCTACCACCAACCTCCATCCCGGTGAACCAGACGAGCTAGAGGAAGGCGAGTGACTTTTTCATTCACAGATGTGGGTGAAGGGTACCCCACTGCACTTCATCATTGATAGTGGTATCCATAAGAGCCTCATCTTAGTATAGGTTGTCAAGAGACTCACCCTACCGACAACGCCACACCCGCATCCCTACACCATCAGATGGCTCCGCCAAGGAAGCGAAATCCGCATCAACCAACAATGTCACCTATCATACAACATCAAGCCCTTTAAAGATGAGGTGTTGTGTGATGTTTCCCCTCTCAAAGTTTGTAATGTTCTTTTGGGCCAACCATATTTATGGAAACGTCATGTTGTATATGAGTCTATGCCTCCCAATGGTATTATTACTTTGAACAAGAAATTGTATAGGATACCCAAGGCAGTCACACCCAGTGTTATTTCCTTGATCTATGCCAAGCAATGAAAAAAGGTCATCTCTCAGACAGGGAAATGTTTCTTCTTCGTGATTCTCTCTCAGAATGAACAAAAGATCACAGCCACATCCAGGGTCTCCATGGTCGACCTATCCACACAACATAAGCAAGTGGATAAGGTCATGGAAGAATACTCATATATCTTCTCCTCACCTATCAGGGTGCCTCTACACTGTCAGGTCAAGCACCTCATCGATTTGACCCCTGGTGCACCGCTGCCCAATGGGCCAGTCTACCACCACTCTCTATTAGAGAATGAGGAGATCAAGCGGTAGATCAAAGAACTAATCCACAAGGGGCACATCCATCCCATATCATCACCCTGCGGGAGCCCAATTGTGCTGGTACAGGAGAAAGATGGAACATGGAGACTATGCATTGATTGCCAGGACCTGAATAAAATCACAGTCAGAAACTGGTACCCGATTCCCCGAATCGAAGACCTCTTTGATCAACTCATGGGGGAAAAATACTTCAGTAAGATTGATCTGAAGTCTGGCTACCACTAGGTCCCGATAGAACAGACAGATGTATAGAAGATTGCCTTCAAGTCAAAGGAAGGTGTTTTTGAATGGTTGGTCATTCCCTTTGGTTTGACAAATGCTCCAGCCACTTTCATGAGGATGATGGATGATATCCTGTGACCATTCACCAATAATTTTGTAGTGGTGTATCTGGATGACATCCTCATTTACAACAAGACTTGGGAACAACACTTGCATCATATTCAATAGGTTATGCACACCCTACGAAAGAACCAGCTCTACGCCAACTTGGAAAAATTCTCCTTCGACATGGACAAGGTTCATTAGCTGGGATACATTGTTGATTAGCATGGCATACATGTGGATCCAAACAAAATCCAAGTCATTCATGACTGGCCAGCCCCAACCACAGTCACTGAGCTTCAGAGCTTCTTGGGCCTTGTCAATTTCTACTGTAGATTCGTGTTGGGATTATCCCATATTGAATGGGCCCTCAGCCAAGTAACCAGGGGTGGTGGTAAGGAAAAAATTTTGTGGGGATGGTGCCAACAACAATCATTCGATGATTTGAAGCGGTGCTTGTGCTCAACCCTAGTACTTTCACTACCGGACCTGCCAAAACCCTTTGATATCGAGATAGATGCTTCAGACTATGTTGTGGGCATCATTCTCACTTAGAACAGACATCCCATGGCCTATCATAGTGAGACACTATTAGATGTTGTCCGTAAGTACCCTACTTACGACAAAGAAATGTACTCCATTGTGAAATCCTGCCACTAGTGGAGACATTACATTCTTGGGAAGGAGACAATCATACACACCGATCATAAGCCACTGCAGTTCATGTAGACACAAGGAAAATTGTAGAATGTCTTCCATAAGAAGTGGTCCATGTACTTGAAGAAATTCCACCTCAACATCAAGTATAAAATGGGAAGCACCAACTGCATTGCTGATTGCCTCAGCAGACTGCTAGTCGTGACACTCACCACAGTTATAGACTCTTGCGGCCATGAGACCTCTGGATGACACCAACTCTATGAGATAGACCCAGACTTCATAACCACCTACCAAATGTTGGGTGAAAATGCAATTGTCGCTAATTTCCATCTTCAGGATTGGCTGTTATGTCGTTTGGGCCATATATGTGTTCCACCAAGCGAGTGAGCGAAGCTGATCTGGGAAGCCCACTACAGTTAGGTGGAAGGACACTTCAATGTCAAAAAGACAATCGAAATGCTGCAGAAACATTTCAACTAGCCAAAACTTCGACAAGAGGTCAACAAGTATATCAGGTCCTGCACTACCTGCACAATTGCTAAACCGACCACTAAGAAACAGGGCATGTACACCCCTCTGCCTACTCCTGACAGGCCATGGGAATCCATCTCAATGGACTACATGTCAGACCTCCCATCTACCAAGTGGGGAAAAGACTGTGTTTTTGTGGTTGTGGATCGCTTTTCTAAGATGGCGATTCTGGCCGCTTGTAAGAAGAGCATCACATCAGAGGCCATTGCCAAGCTCTTCTTTGAATTAGTCTGGGTACATTTTGGAATCCCACAGACCATTGTCTCAGATCAGGACAATTGATTTCTCAGCATATTCTAGTCAATCCTCTATTCACTGTTGGACACCAAGCTCACCAAATACACGACCTTCCATCCCCAGATAGATGGCCAAACCAAGGTTGTAAATTGAATGATCGTGCATATCCTATGCATGTATAATTAAAAGAACCCTCACACATGGGATGAGAGTCTCCTTGATGTTCAACATAGCTACAACCCAACCCTGCATAGCTCAACTGAACACAACCCCTTTCAGGTGGGGTTGGGATTCCAACCATTGGGTCCCATAGATGTTTCACTACCCCTTGTGGTCACCTCAACCAACTCATCTCCTACTCCAACTGAAGCTGACAAAGCCACCCGATTCATTGAGCAGATCCAGCACATCCGCCAATAGGTTCAGGATATCCTATAGAAGTCCAATGACAAGTACAAGCAACGCCATGATCAACACTGGGTGCCACATAAGTTTCAAGTGGGAGACAAATTTTGGTTTCACTTGTAGAAAGAGCGCCTTACAAGACCCCATCAGAATATTTTCCCACTCTGTTATGGGCCGTACACCATCACCAAGGTTGTGGGTGATAATTCTTTCGAGTTCAACATTCCTCCTTTCCTTGGCTTGCAACTAGTGTTCAATGTGGATATCCTTCGACTGTATTTCTCACCATTATTGGACACCTCAGAGATAGCAGAACAAATGACACCAACAAAGCTCAACCCCAACTGCATACAACAGGCATCCAATGATCAGATTGTGGACAAATAGATCAAGGGCACTCACCAGCAAAGGATCCAGCTTTATCGGTTTTCAAAGCAGGACAACTCCTGCACCAAGGAAAGTGACTCACTCGAGGCCAAATTCAACATAAATTTCCTAATATGATGGGGGAACTCAACAAAACGAAGATCATTGCTTCCTAAGGGGGGGGGATTGATCTAGATGGATGTCGGTGGCCTCCCACCTATTCCAGCTGGCTCATTTTGGCAGTTTTTCCCTATTTTTCGGGTCCTTAACTTGTGGGGCCATTTTGAGGCCCTAAATAGTGTTTTTTAGGGCTTGCCACAACAAAAGTTACGACCCCGAGAAGTTGATGTACTAACTTACCCAAACGGGGCCCATATGAATTTTGGCACTTCATCTCCTAGGGTTAGGTTTTTTGATGTCTAGGGTTTTTGAAATTCCTGTTTATTGTAAAAAAGGCCTTCAAAGCCTCATTGTAATCATCTTCTTGTGAATGAGTGCAACCATCACATATCTTCTAAGAGATAAGCTGCCACCATTCTAGCAAGCTTGTTTCCGCTGCAGTTTATAGTTTCAACTTATTTCCTTATTGAATAGAAACGCTTTACTGTATATCTGTTATTCTGTGTTACACATCTTTTGATAATAATCTGTATTCATTTCATTTTGCAAATATATTATGGATCAGTACCATTCTAGCAAGCTTGTTTCCGCTTCATTTTACAGTTTCAACTTATTTCCTTATTGAATAGAAACCAGTTTTACTGTATATCTATTATTCCGTGTTAAGCATCTTTTGATAATGATTTGTATTCATTTCGTTCTGCAAATATATTCTGGATCATCCTTCCTTCATGCATCTGTACATACCACAAAAATTTAATTTGGGTCAACAATATTTAAAGCATAGTAAGTAATTATTTCAACAAATTAAAGTTATCTTCACACTCAGTTGTCCATTCAAATTTAATTCCCTTCTTTTGCAAAGAAGTGATAGGATGAGCAATATTAGAGAACCTTGCTATAAATCTTCTGTAGTAACCAACTAATCCTATAAAAAATCTAACTTTTGAAACATTTCTTCAACTGTAAGGCTGAAATCTCCTTTATAGAAATGGGTCTTGGAACTCCTTTCACAGTGCTTTGTTTTCCTTCTTCATGAAGACATGTAAATGTCTTGTTATGACAATCTAGGACAACATGATGCTTGTCCAATCAATTCATTCCAATTAGAACATCATATGATCCCAATGGTATAATATTTATATCAACATTAGTATTCACTCCATTCAGACTTAAGGAACAACCTCTGACCATCTCATTGATCCTTCTTTTGGTTCTAGTGTCTAGCTGAAACAAACTTGATTTTTCAAGCTTACTTTTCTCCAAATGTAATCTATCCACTATTTTAGGATCAATGTAACAATTACTTGCTCCTGAATCAATTAAAATAACAATAGGTTGACTAATGATCTTACCTTTCACCTCGATCATATTGGATTGGTACTTTTCTTGTCGATCATCTAAGGCTGTATATATTCTTCCCATGTCTGCTACTATTGTATCCTCTTGGATATTGTGCATGATATTCACTTTGTCTTTTCTATGAGGGAAATCCTTGTACAAGTGATCTTCTTTGCATCCCCAACATTGAATTGGTGGTCTTCCCCTTTTTTCAAAGGAGTCTTCTCTCTTGGATTCATCCTTAGAAAACTAGTCTGGTTGATTTTTATTTGGGCTATTTTTGTTGAAAGGAGGTTTGAATCCTTTCTTTCTTTGGTCAGACTTCTCCTTTTTCTTATGCTTCCAATATTTATGCATAGAATCTCTACCATTTTCTTGTTCATACAGGTACTTATCCTTCCTGATGGTCTCAGTCAGTGTCCTGGGATCATCATATTTAATGTTCTCTTTATAAAATGAAGGAAGTCCACTCAAAAACCAATGTATTTTCACCTTCTCATCCTTTATAAACCCCACATACTTTAGTAGTCCCTAGAAATTCTTTTCATACTTTGCCATGGTATTTCTTCCCAGCCTAAGTTCAAAGAAATCCTGCATTTTATTGTCATATAAGTTCTTTGAAAGGAACTCCTTTTGAAAATATTTCTTGAATTTCTTCCAAGTGATCCTACTCTCATTTATGTGCTCAACTTTCTTAAGTTAATCCCACTAGATAACAACTTTTCCATGTAGATGGTAAGTGGAAATTTTGGCTTCTAGGTTTGATGAGCAGTTATGAAATTGAAGCTACCTCTTGAGTCCAAGAAACCATGCTTCAACATCATCTTTCCTTTCTCTTTCACCATCAAAGGATGGTGGCTTAAGCTTCCTCAACTCTCCTTGCAAACTGTCCAATTCATGTCTTCTTCTTTGGTGCCTAATAAGAGACAACTATGGGATACTTATGGAATATTCAGATGCATAAAATTTCCTTGTTGAGTGAGGTGAGTGATGTCTATGA
>ML792927.1:425029-450550 GCA_009831015.1 Picea engelmannii
AATGAAGCTTGATACCTATTATTATAGGAAAACTCAACCAAGTGCAAGTAATCTTCCCACTTAGATGGCTTATCCATCACATACATTCTCAACATGTCTTCGATTACTTGGTTGACTCTTTCTGTCTTCCCATCTGATTGTGGATGGTATGTTGTACCAAATACTTTAAACAATCCCCTCTAGAAATTTGAAGTAAACTTTGTATCTCTATCTGAAACAATTTCCTTAGGTATCTGATGCAAACTATCAATCTCCCTCATGTAAATTTCTGCAATATTAGTTGTTGTATGAGTCATTTTTACAGGAACAAAATGAGAAACCTTTGTCAATTTAACAACCACTACCACGATTGAATCATGTTGTTTTGTTGTCCTAGGCAATTTAGTTATAAAATCAATGGTTACCACTTCCCATTTATTCTCTGGATTTGTAATGGTTGTAGCAAACCCGCTTGGTGCCTATTCTCAACCTTCACTCTCTGACATTCCATACATCTGGAAATGTAATCAACAACATCTTTCTTCATTCATGGCCAAAATAATTGGCTTCTTACTTTTGCAATTGTTTTCTGGTAACCGAGATGTCTGGTATATGGAACATTATGCATTTCTTTTAATACCAAATTCCTAAGTTCTCTGGAACTAGGAATATAAATTCTATTTTTATGAACAAGTAATCCATCTTCTTTCATCTCATATTCTTTAATTTTCTATTGTACATTTTCTTGTTGTAAGATTTCTTTTACCTGTAGGTAATGCTGATCTGTAACAACATCTAAAATTTTTCCCTTTAAATCTGATTGATGCATACTAATGGTTGTAGCATGCATGAGATGTACTCTTCTACTAAGTGCATCAACAACTTTATTTTATTTTCCTTTGATATGCTTGATGTTAAAATCGTATTCGCTTAAAAATTCCAGTGATGTCGTTTTCCTGGCATTCAAAGTTGGTTGTTCAAAAATATATTTTATACCATTATGATCCATTCTTAATTCAAATCTCTTCCCCGTGAGATAATGCCTCCACATCTTAAATGCGTGAACCATGGCAACAAGTTCCAAGTCATGTGGCATATTTCCTCTCATGTTCTTTAAGATTTCTAGACTCAGAACCAATGACATGTCCATTTTGAGTGAGGACTCCACCAAGTCCTTTGATCCAGATAGATGTTGGTGGCCTCCCACCTATTCCAACTGGCTCATTTTGGCAATTTTCCAGTTTGGCAGTTTTTTCCCTAGTTTTCGGGTCCCTGACTTGCGGGGCCATTTTGAGGCTCTAAACAACATTTTTTAGGGCTCGCAGGCTATCGTGTGCCTAAAATGGAGATCGTATGAAAAATTTACGACCTTGGGAAGTTGATGTACTAACTTACCCAAATGGGGCCCACATGACTTTTGGCGCTTCATCTCCCAAGGTTAGGTTTTTTGGATGTCTAGGATTTTTGACATTCCTGTTTATTGTAAAAAGGCCTTCAGAGCCTCATTGTAATCATATTATTGCGAATGATCGCAGTCATTACATCTCTTCTCAAAGATAAGCCGCCACTATTCGTTTCTGCTGCATTTTACAGTTTCAACTTATTTCCTTATTGAATAGAAACTAGTTTTACTGTATATTTGTTATTTTGTGTTAAGCATATTTCAATAATAATTTGTATTCATTTCATTCTAAAAATATATTCTAGATCAGTACCATTCTAGCAATCTTGTTTCTGCTGCATTTTACAGTTTCAACTTATTTCCTTATTGAATACTAAATAGAAACCATTTTTACTGTATATCTGTTATTCTATGTTAAGCATATTTTGATAATAATATGTATTCATTTTGTTCTGCAAATATATTATGGATCAATGGTATTAGAGCGGTCTAGTCCTTGTCATTCTCAATGCATGTCCCCAATGAGGTCAGGGTACAAAGAATTTGGTCTCGAGCTTGTTTTTCTTGAGGACAAAAGATCTGGCATGCCCAAACAACCTCTCATTGTAGAAGAAAAGAAAGATGATGGGATAGGATATCCCTTAAAAATGTTGCTCGAGGAAGCCCTCATGAAACAGAGGAGTGAGATGATGGATAATTCTGCACAAATCCTTCGGCGGCTACCAACAGGCAAAACATCTTCCTCAAATGGAGGTGCCACCCCCTTCAAGGTACAAATCAACTTCAATATTCCTATATTTGAAGGTTAGCTAGATGAATATGCAGTAGACAAATGATTGGATATGATAGAAGGTTATTTATATATCCATAACTTCTTGAATAGAGAAAAGATTACTGTTGTGCTCCTCAAAGCCATCCCCCATGTCAAATATTGGTGGGAAACTTTCTATGAGCAAAAGGAAAAAGAGGAACCCTCATTATTTACAGTTGCAGTCACCTGGGAGTCCTTCAGGGATGCTATTAAAGAAAAATACTAGCCTGTTGGAAGTTATGACGACCTATACACAAAATTGACCACGCCGCGGCAAGAAAGAGACCAAGCGGTGCCCGAGTTCACAAATATCTTCCATACCTTACGCACCAAGCTGGGTATCAAATATTATGAGAGACATCTAGTGCTCAAGTATTGCGACGGTATACATAGATACATCCAGGCCGAAATGGAGTTTCTAGACATCTCATCCTTGGGCACGACCTACTGATATGCCGTCAAAATAGAGTAGAAAATCAAACAAAAGACGTGAAAATTTGGACCTAGGAACCCCGTGCAAAAAAATATAGGAAAGGGTGACCCCAACCCGTAGAAAAAAGGATAGAGTAAATACAGGCATCCTCGGGACAACCAATCCAGGCCACAAGAAAAGAAGGTCATCAGAAAGACAAAGAAAGATACTGGGAAGTTGTGTGACTTCGATAAGAGCTCCTGACATAACACTGTTGATTTCCGCTCGAAGCAGTCCTTGATGGCTGAGGTGAAAGCCTCTGAATTAGATGTAGGTTCTAACTCTGAGTCAGAACCAGAAATGGGGAAACAGATCATAGACGCAGAACCCAGTGCTACTATTGCTACCACCAACCTCCATCCCGGTGAACCAGACGAGCTAGAGGAAGGCGAGTGACTTTTTCATTCACAGATGTGGGTGAAGGGTACCCCACTGCACTTCATCATTGATAGTGGTATCCATAAGAGCCTCATCTTAGTATAGGTTGTCAAGAGACTCACCCTACCGACAACGCCACACCCGCATCCCTACACCATCAGATGGCTCCGCCAAGGAAGCGAAATCCGCATCAACCAACAATGTCACCTATCATACAACATCAAGCCCTTTAAAGATGAGGTGTTGTGTGATGTTTCCCCTCTCAAAGTTTGTAATGTTCTTTTGGGCCAACCATATTTATGGAAACGTCATGTTGTATATGAGTCTATGCCTCCCAATGGTATTATTACTTTGAACAAGAAATTGTATAGGATACCCAAGGCAGTCACACCCAGTGTTATTTCCTTGATCTATGCCAAGCAATGAAAAAAGGTCATCTCTCAGACAGGGAAATGTTTCTTCTTCGTGATTCTCTCTCAGAATGAACAAAAGATCACAGCCACATCCAGGGTCTCCATGGTCGACCTATCCACACAACATAAGCAAGTGGATAAGGTCATGGAAGAATACTCATATATCTTCTCCTCACCTATCAGGGTGCCTCTACACTGTCAGGTCAAGCACCTCATCGATTTGACCCCTGGTGCACCGCTGCCCAATGGGCCAGTCTACCACCACTCTCTATTAGAGAATGAGGAGATCAAGCGGTAGATCAAAGAACTAATCCACAAGGGGCACATCCATCCCATATCATCACCCTGCGGGAGCCCAATTGTGCTGGTACAGGAGAAAGATGGAACATGGAGACTATGCATTGATTGCCAGGACCTGAATAAAATCACAGTCAGAAACTGGTACCCGATTCCCCGAATCGAAGACCTCTTTGATCAACTCATGGGGGAAAAATACTTCAGTAAGATTGATCTGAAGTCTGGCTACCACTAGGTCCCGATAGAACAGACAGATGTATAGAAGATTGCCTTCAAGTCAAAGGAAGGTGTTTTTGAATGGTTGGTCATTCCCTTTGGTTTGACAAATGCTCCAGCCACTTTCATGAGGATGATGGATGATATCCTGTGACCATTCACCAATAATTTTGTAGTGGTGTATCTGGATGACATCCTCATTTACAACAAGACTTGGGAACAACACTTGCATCATATTCAATAGGTTATGCACACCCTACGAAAGAACCAGCTCTACGCCAACTTGGAAAAATTCTCCTTCGACATGGACAAGGTTCATTAGCTGGGATACATTGTTGATTAGCATGGCATACATGTGGATCCAAACAAAATCCAAGTCATTCATGACTGGCCAGCCCCAACCACAGTCACTGAGCTTCAGAGCTTCTTGGGCCTTGTCAATTTCTACTGTAGATTCGTGTTGGGATTATCCCATATTGAATGGGCCCTCAGCCAAGTAACCAGGGGTGGTGGTAAGGAAAAAATTTTGTGGGGATGGTGCCAACAACAATCATTCGATGATTTGAAGCGGTGCTTGTGCTCAACCCTAGTACTTTCACTACCGGACCTGCCAAAACCCTTTGATATCGAGATAGATGCTTCAGACTATGTTGTGGGCATCATTCTCACTTAGAACAGACATCCCATGGCCTATCATAGTGAGACACTATTAGATGTTGTCCGTAAGTACCCTACTTACGACAAAGAAATGTACTCCATTGTGAAATCCTGCCACTAGTGGAGACATTACATTCTTGGGAAGGAGACAATCATACACACCGATCATAAGCCACTGCAGTTCATGTAGACACAAGGAAAATTGTAGAATGTCTTCCATAAGAAGTGGTCCATGTACTTGAAGAAATTCCACCTCAACATCAAGTATAAAATGGGAAGCACCAACTGCATTGCTGATTGCCTCAGCAGACTGCTAGTCGTGACACTCACCACAGTTATAGACTCTTGCGGCCATGAGACCTCTGGATGACACCAACTCTATGAGATAGACCCAGACTTCATAACCACCTACCAAATGTTGGGTGAAAATGCAATTGTCGCTAATTTCCATCTTCAGGATTGGCTGTTATGTCGTTTGGGCCATATATGTGTTCCACCAAGCGAGTGAGCGAAGCTGATCTGGGAAGCCCACTACAGTTAGGTGGAAGGACACTTCAATGTCAAAAAGACAATCGAAATGCTGCAGAAACATTTCAACTAGCCAAAACTTCGACAAGAGGTCAACAAGTATATCAGGTCCTGCACTACCTGCACAATTGCTAAACCGACCACTAAGAAACAGGGCATGTACACCCCTCTGCCTACTCCTGACAGGCCATGGGAATCCATCTCAATGGACTACATGTCAGACCTCCCATCTACCAAGTGGGGAAAAGACTGTGTTTTTGTGGTTGTGGATCGCTTTTCTAAGATGGCGATTCTGGCCGCTTGTAAGAAGAGCATCACATCAGAGGCCATTGCCAAGCTCTTCTTTGAATTAGTCTGGGTACATTTTGGAATCCCACAGACCATTGTCTCAGATCAGGACAATTGATTTCTCAGCATATTCTAGTCAATCCTCTATTCACTGTTGGACACCAAGCTCACCAAATACACGACCTTCCATCCCCAGATAGATGGCCAAACCAAGGTTGTAAATTGAATGATCGTGCATATCCTATGCATGTATAATTAAAAGAACCCTCACACATGGGATGAGAGTCTCCTTGATGTTCAACATAGCTACAACCCAACCCTGCATAGCTCAACTGAACACAACCCCTTTCAGGTGGGGTTGGGATTCCAACCATTGGGTCCCATAGATGTTTCACTACCCCTTGTGGTCACCTCAACCAACTCATCTCCTACTCCAACTGAAGCTGACAAAGCCACCCGATTCATTGAGCAGATCCAGCACATCCGCCAATAGGTTCAGGATATCCTATAGAAGTCCAATGACAAGTACAAGCAACGCCATGATCAACACTGGGTGCCACATAAGTTTCAAGTGGGAGACAAATTTTGGTTTCACTTGTAGAAAGAGCGCCTTACAAGACCCCATCAGAATATTTTCCCACTCTGTTATGGGCCGTACACCATCACCAAGGTTGTGGGTGATAATTCTTTCGAGTTCAACATTCCTCCTTTCCTTGGCTTGCAACTAGTGTTCAATGTGGATATCCTTCGACTGTATTTCTCACCATTATTGGACACCTCAGAGATAGCAGAACAAATGACACCAACAAAGCTCAACCCCAACTGCATACAACAGGCATCCAATGATCAGATTGTGGACAAATAGATCAAGGGCACTCACCAGCAAAGGATCCAGCTTTATCGGTTTTCAAAGCAGGACAACTCCTGCACCAAGGAAAGTGACTCACTCGAGGCCAAATTCAACATAAATTTCCTAATATGATGGGGGAACTCAACAAAACGAAGATCATTGCTTCCTAAGGGGGGGGGATTGATCTAGATGGATGTCGGTGGCCTCCCACCTATTCCAGCTGGCTCATTTTGGCAGTTTTTCCCTATTTTTCGGGTCCTTAACTTGTGGGGCCATTTTGAGGCCCTAAATAGTGTTTTTTAGGGCTTGCCACAACAAAAGTTACGACCCCGAGAAGTTGATGTACTAACTTACCCAAACGGGGCCCATATGAATTTTGGCACTTCATCTCCTAGGGTTAGGTTTTTTGATGTCTAGGGTTTTTGAAATTCCTGTTTATTGTAAAAAAGGCCTTCAAAGCCTCATTGTAATCATCTTCTTGTGAATGAGTGCAACCATCACATATCTTCTAAGAGATAAGCTGCCACCATTCTAGCAAGCTTGTTTCCGCTGCAGTTTATAGTTTCAACTTATTTCCTTATTGAATAGAAACGCTTTACTGTATATCTGTTATTCTGTGTTACACATCTTTTGATAATAATCTGTATTCATTTCATTTTGCAAATATATTATGGATCAGTACCATTCTAGCAAGCTTGTTTCCGCTTCATTTTACAGTTTCAACTTATTTCCTTATTGAATAGAAACCAGTTTTACTGTATATCTATTATTCCGTGTTAAGCATCTTTTGATAATGATTTGTATTCATTTCGTTCTGCAAATATATTCTGGATCATCCTTCCTTCATGCATCTGTACATACCACAAAAATTTAATTTGGGTCAACAATATTTAAAGCATAGTAAGTAATTATTTCAACAAATTAAAGTTATCTTCACACTCAGTTGTCCATTCAAATTTAATTCCCTTCTTTTGCAAAGAAGTGATAGGATGAGCAATATTAGAGAACCTTGCTATAAATCTTCTGTAGTAACCAACTAATCCTATAAAAAATCTAACTTTTGAAACATTTCTTCAACTGTAAGGCTGAAATCTCCTTTATAGAAATGGGTCTTGGAACTCCTTTCACAGTGCTTTGTTTTCCTTCTTCATGAAGACATGTAAATGTCTTGTTATGACAATCTAGGACAACATGATGCTTGTCCAATCAATTCATTCCAATTAGAACATCATATGATCCCAATGGTATAATATTTATATCAACATTAGTATTCACTCCATTCAGACTTAAGGAACAACCTCTGACCATCTCATTGATCCTTCTTTTGGTTCTAGTGTCTAGCTGAAACAAACTTGATTTTTCAAGCTTACTTTTCTCCAAATGTAATCTATCCACTATTTTAGGATCAATGTAACAATTACTTGCTCCTGAATCAATTAAAATAACAATAGGTTGACTAATGATCTTACCTTTCACCTCGATCATATTGGATTGGTACTTTTCTTGTCGATCATCTAAGGCTGTATATATTCTTCCCATGTCTGCTACTATTGTATCCTCTTGGATATTGTGCATGATATTCACTTTGTCTTTTCTATGAGGGAAATCCTTGTACAAGTGATCTTCTTTGCATCCCCAACATTGAATTGGTGGTCTTCCCCTTTTTTCAAAGGAGTCTTCTCTCTTGGAT
This sequence comes from Picea engelmannii, assembly GCA_009831015.1. NCBI lineage: Eukaryota > Viridiplantae > Streptophyta > Pinopsida > Pinales > Pinaceae > Picea > Picea engelmannii. The sequence goes on from ML792927.1 coordinate 433,011, forward strand.
TCATCCTTAGAAAACTAGTCTGGTTGATTTTTATTTGGGCTATTTTTGTTGAAAGGAGGTTTGAATCCTTTCTTTCTTTGGTCAGACTTCTCCTTTTTCTTATGCTTCCAATATTTATGCATAGAATCTCTACCATTTTCTTGTTCATACAGGTACTTATCCTTCCTGATGGTCTCAGTCAGTGTCCTGGGATCATCATATTTAATGTTCTCTTTATAAAATGAAGGAAGTCCACTCAAAAACCAATGTATTTTCACCTTCTCATCCTTTATAAACCCCACATACTTTAGTAGTCCCTAGAAATTCTTTTCATACTTTGCCATGGTATTTCTTCCCAGCCTAAGTTCAAAGAAATCCTGCATTTTATTGTCATATAAGTTCTTTGAAAGGAACTCCTTTTGAAAATATTTCTTGAATTTCTTCCAAGTGATCCTACTCTCATTTATGTGCTCAACTTTCTTAAGTTAATCCCACTAGATAACAACTTTTCCATGTAGATGGTAAGTGGAAATTTTGGCTTCTAGGTTTGATGAGCAGTTATGAAATTGAAGCTACCTCTTGAGTCCAAGAAACCATGCTTCAACATCATCTTTCCTTTCTCTTTCACCATCAAAGGATGGTGGCTTAAGCTTCCTCAACTCTCCTTGCAAACTGTCCAATTCATGTCTTCTTCTTTGGTGCCTAATAAGAGACAACTATGGGATACTTATGGAATATTCAGATGCATAAAATTTCCTTGTTGAGTGAGGTGAGTGATGTCTATGAGTTCTACTAGCACTTCTTGAATAACCAACTCTTATGTAGTTATCTCTTCTTTCATGATATCTTCCCTCTTCCTTCTGTCTTGAGTTTGATCCATTCTTCGTTTGCCTCTGCAATTGATTTAAGCTTTACAACACTTGAGAATTTATCTAATTTTTTTCTCTCATCAGCCTCTCATTGTCTTCTTTGTAGATATGTACTTCTATTCTCAGGCTTCTCATAGTCTCTATTAATATTTCTTTCTCTGCTCTGCCCTTGTGTCCATTTGATTCTGTCTCTGCATTACCAACACTGATATTTTGTCCTTTGGCCTCTGTACCATGATTGTAAGATCCCTCTCCTTCTTCCATTTATTGAATATGCATTCTTATACTGAACTGATATGTTTATACCCCCTAATTCTGAAAAATGTGGAAACAACCATTTTTGTTAGAAATATGCATATCATAAAAAATTGTCAATTAATGCTACGTGTCCTTTTTTCTGTGCAATTTATGAGTATTTATATCACAACTATCCCAATTCTAACAGTTCCAGGTAATTATCCTCTGAATAATATTTCTAAATACTATACTCTTTCCCCAATCAAATTTCTGAGCTGAAAGTTATGGCTTCCTGAAAGAACCACTTTCACCCCCATTTGTGCATTTTCTCTACTGGTGAAATTTTATTGAAATGCTAACTTCAGTCAACTGCATAAGAAAATATGTCAGGAAATAGAGAAACTTCTATATGAGGCATAGATAATTAAAATGACAAGGAATTCATATCAACTTTCATAGTTTCAATGTGATACTCTAGTAAAAAACTGCAGCAATATGGAAATGACAACTTTGCCCTTTTTCACCTCTTTTTGTGATTTCATGATGAGTGTATAAAATGTTGAGTAAATAAAAAAATTTCAGTTTTGCGATCTAGGGTCACTTTTCCTCCAAAAATCTCAAAAATCTAAAAGAAGTGGCCTGAAATAGTGGATTTTGGTCTATTTTAGCATCCCCCTTCTAATCCCCTTAGGATTTATTCAGTTTGTTCATGGGTTATTTTTTTGTCTTCTTTCTGGACACTTTCAATGAATTTCAGCTTAATCTGGACCTCTGCCAATGATCTGGGCCCAGATCTTTAAAAACCACTATTTCACCGTTTTTGACAAATCTGCGCCAAAATGGGAAATGGCCCTCTATGGAACTTTTGTAGAGCTCATATTTGCGGAAAAAAACCATAAGTTTCATTCAAATATGACTTAATATGCTCCAGTTATGGCCAAAATAAGAAAATGGCTCCAGACTTATATTTTTTTGTTTGACACTGTGGAGCAATTTTTCCTACAGGGCAATCTGCACCGTTGTTATTAAAATCAGAATAAATTGGGACTGTCCTTCAACGGTTACCATTCATAGTGATGAAGAATCAGACTCAAATTGGACTCCAAAAGAGGGTATCGAAGAATATTCCCTTTCGATAAATTGGAACTCATCACTTGGAGTTCTAAATATTAGGCAATCTTTGTCGCTTCGACTTGAGGGTATCAAAGAATATTCCCTTTCGATACCTTATCACTAGGAGTCCAAAATACTAGGTAATATTATCTGATCCGACCAAAGGGTATCAAAGAATATTCCCTTTCGATACCATCAGAACTTTTCATTTGGAGTTCAGAAGGTTGATGAAGTTTCACTGCTTCGACTAGAGGGTATCAAAGAATATTCACTTTCGATACATTATCACTTGGAGTTTAGAATATTAGGTAGTATTCTCTACTCTGACCAGAGGGTATCAAAGAATATTCCATTTTGATACCATCAAAACTCTTATGAACGAGACCTTCCGACAACTCTTTTCTGAAAGCACATCCCAGTGAGATCTGATGGCTGAGAATGATCCCGACTGATCTAACAACTCTCATTCTTTTAGGATTATACCATCATATTCTATTCATGCCTGAATTCGAAGTCCTTTTGACACTTCCTTCCCAAAGGCCTGTCTTGAACGCCTTTCTCGGACCTCTAAGATTGAATGTTGACCGTTGATCCTCCAGGTCAAATTAATCTGGACCGTCGATCTACGAAACTACATAGTCGCCTTGAAACACACAGGAGTTTGACTTCCAAGGCCGAATTCAACTTTGCATCTACAGATCGATGCCATAAATCACTTCTTTCAACTACTTTGAACACTGAAGCTGAATATCTCCCCCGAATTTTTGGATTTCACTTCTGTTTTTCTCCGTGCCCCCCCCCCCCNAACAGACAAATATGCCACAACGAATTTGAAAAATTTGCAAAATTTTTGTCCCATACCAGTCCAGTGTTGAACCAGAAGCTCTGATACCAATTTGTAACATACCCAACCACCCACAAGCTGGCCACACTACTTCAAAACTCGCTTATAAACTAATTTCAAATTCTGATAATTTTTTAATTAATAAAGAGGCATGAAATATTCACATGTAGAGATCAATATTCATGCTACAACATAAAATAAATGAATATAATTCCATACACAGAAATAACTAGAAAGCATGCACATTTTAAACATGAATCTCACAGATAATAATCAATACATAGTGGAATAAATATACATGTAAATGAATCCATGACAGAGAGCACTTATCTTTAATGAAATGAATCACCAACTAGTTGTAGACCAAGGATGTTCCACCCAATCGTAGACATTGTTGTTCCAAGTCTCAACAACAATGTCACCCCCGAGCCAGGGCTATGAATCCACAAGGATGGTTCCAAGGTGTCACTCAGTTTCCCAACCCAGTCAGCAGTCAAGCTCTCACAAGCTTCTCAACACACACAACAATCCAAAGTACACCAACTCTCTTCTATCCATCCTGCACAACCCAAGATAATGGATCCCCTTCTCTACCACGTAGTCATTCAGGTAATTCACCTCCTTCTAGGGCTCTAGTGCATCTGGTCAATAATATCCATGTTGTGACTCTCAAGATTCACATCTGTGAGAAAAACTTAACACATGCCAAAGCATCTCAAACATGCAAACATTAATTCATGGCTGGAATACACCAGCAGTCATTATAGTCAACAAAACCATGGCTCCTGTTGATCCAAATGGATCCAAGAAGGCCTATAAATCAAAGTTCTAGAATCAAGAAAAACCAACGCCATTTCCCGGGCTCGTTGCGTTGATTCCGACCATATATTTTTTTTCCAAAAATGGACACCGTATGTGAAAGTTATCGTGTTTTGATCGATTTCCCAAACAGGAAAAAAAGTCAAAGTCAACATGTTGTACTGTTGACATCAGTAGTACGTCAGTATGGCATGGAAATGATGTCAGTAGGGACACATGGAAACACCAGGAGGTGACATGTGTCACTCATTTTTGGCATTTTCAAAGGCTGATGTGAACCAATAAAAAATTGACACGTGGCATTGTACGGAAGTGACACGTGGAAGTCCGTATGTGATGTGGCACCAATGGCAACATGAAATGTGGTCGATATGAAAATGACATGGCATCATCCGGTTGATACATGTGACAGGTATGACAATGACATGTCAGGTACAATAGTGACGTGGTAGTGTTGACTGTGCACTGACTGTACATGTGACTGGATTGTACAGTCCAATCACAGGGTGAAACGTGGCCCAATCATACAGTGCCATGTGGCACCCCAGATTTGGCCAAGGTTGGCAGGGTCAAAAATTTTTCTTGCACTCCGCAGGAATCGAACTCTCGACCTCCTTCATAGCCCAAGACTTCAAAACAACCACCAACCGCCCGAGCTATACATGTTTCTTATTAAACATATGGAATAATTTTTATTTAAAATGGATACGAGCGAAGATTCGGGGGTAAGCCCCGATCGACGGGGAGATAGCCTGTCGAACAAGGGCCAAGGAATGAGAATTGGTTGAGGTTTAGGGCATGGGGTTTGGCCACATGGCCATGCACATAGGACTAAGGGCTTTGACAGAGGCCAGAGGTTAAGCACCGAACCCAAGGCCATATGGAAGCAACCCATATGACCAGGAGCCCAACGCAAAGGGTCTAGCACACATTTTGCTAATTAGTGGGTTTTTGACCATATTATATGATTTTTTGGGGATTTTTATGCTGATTTAGCCTAATTTTTGCCCCAAAATGAGGATCTTGAGCCTTTTTTGAGGCCATATATTGGGGGAAAATTGGGAGGAGACCCCCAACTCAAAATATATAAAAACCAGAGGTTTTTGACCACATGAATAAGTTCAGAAGCAACATAATGATGAAGAATTCATGAAGCCTAAGCCATTTTTTTATGCAAGGAAGCCATTAAGGAAGTGAACTTTGGAGGCGATTTCTGGGAGCTACGCTTAACCTTTTTCATTTTCGTCAGTTGTGTTGGATTCTTGAGGTCGAGAAGAACAAAACCAGACCAATTTTTAATACATTTGAGATACTTCTGATGTAATTTTTCATCATTTAAGATTAATAAGAAAGCCTTCCCCACTGAGACAAAGGCCCGAAGACGTAAGAAAACTTGTGCCGAACTTCGTTAACAATATTGGTGTTATGGTTTGTTGTTCTTAATGTTTAATTTCTGTCATGTATTCTTTATGATGGCTGCAACATTTTTTCATTAAGATCTCCTTCCTCATTTAATTTTTTGAATGGTAATTTAACACATGCTTAAAACTCAACCAAGTCTTTAAAAGATCAATTTCGGATCAAGTGGTATCAGAGCAGGTTGACAGTTGGTTTTTGAGTTTTCATGATTACCATGGAAAATCTGAGTCGTGGTGAAATCAAACTTGTAGAAGGAGATCCTGAGATTGGATCGAGAAAGAGGGCATCTCAAAGTGAGAAGATGGCAACTAAAGAAGGAATGTCTCGGAACGAGATAGAGTTTCAAAAGACTTTCTTCGCCATGCTAGAGATAGTTAACGTCTTATATGATGATTACTTGGAATGGAAGAGTCCTTTTCAAGGGGAATATTCAAATCAAGACAAAAGTGAAGAAGGAGAGGACCCTCCTAAACCTCCTCCTTCACCTCCTTCATCTCCATATTCTTCTTCTTCTTCAAGTACAAGTTCACATGCTACTTCTGCAAGAAAATATTCTCATTCCCATAAGCATAAATCTGACATGCCATTACTTAAGCTTGATGTAAAATTCGATTTTCACATGTATGATGGGGAATTCAATGCTGAGAGGCTTGATAACTAGGTCAGACAGTTGGAAGTTTATTGCAATGTGCAAAAAATCAATGATGAAGCAGCCCAAATCAAATTGGCATCGCTTCGTCTTGCAGACACAACACTCATCTGGTGGCAGAGTAAGTTGCAACATGGTACTCAGCAAGTCAGTAATGTATTTCCATCATGGAAAGATTTTGTTTTTGCACTTAGAAAGCTGTTTTATCCTTTTGGTTATAAGGAAAGGGATTTAATTAAATGGCAAAGTCTTAAACTAAGAAAAGGACAAACGATGCAAGAATACACGAATGAATTTAGTAAGATGGAATTAATGTTAAATATTCCATTACATACACAAGAAAATAGAATACAAGAGAAGTGTATCACTATGCTCATTAAATAACTAACTCCAAAAAATATCTGTCTAATACATACAAATACAAGTTTCGACTAGAAATATTCAAGAAATAAATCCATGCCACAAATCTCTTCTTAAAGAAAGGAAGAAAATAAATCTAATTAATCCTAGTTTCCTGCGTGCATAAATGTGCCAAAGTAAACAATGCATTCAAGGGGAAAACAACACTAAAACAAGTGCATTTAAATAAGGAAGAACATGCACATATACAACAACACCCCCCCATAAGCGCAACTTAGGTGAGGATTTGGAAATATAAATGAAGAGATGGGTCTTGAAAGATATGAGCCATATTAGGTACCCGTGTACAAAAAAACACCCATAAAAAAGAAAGGTAAAAACCCAGTAAGACAAAAACCCCTTGAGGCGATAGACAAGATTTATACAATCTAAAATGCAGTGTGTGATATGAAACTAATCTAAGTACATAAAATGAAAACTACTCTAACCTATCCTAGCTATGAGCAAACTAATAAAGGAAACAAATGATCAACACCACAAATCACTTCTTGCACTTCCAAAAACAATCAATTGTTAAACACAAGAAAAAATTGATAAATTATAAATGGTACAAGTGAACATAGTATTATGAAACAACAAGTTATTCATAACCATCTATTTATCAACCTAGAACATTAAAATTGGAAGAATAATTAAAATACACAACCACAAAGTTAAATAGAGAACAATCAACACATGAACAACAAAAACTTAGAGTAGTGTAGATGATATACATGCACTAGAAACAATTCACAACTAGTCGATCACACACATCAATTTCTCCTCCTCAAAAATGTCCATAAGGGATTCTTCTCATAAATTCTCATAAATAGTTCTAAAAAATTATAAACACCACGCAAGTGTAAAATTTATTTCCTATGATACATTGCACAAGTAAAAACTTTTGAGTCTTGCGATACATCATAGGTAAAAAATGTTCCTTGTGATATGTCACACTGTAATAAACTTTCCATGGATGCGATAAAGAAGAAGATGACAAGATTTCACTTGAAATTTTCCTTTGTCATGATCAAAAAAATTTCAAAATGGTGTTTTGTGTTGCATGAAAACAATATTTTGTGCAATGCGTCACACAGAAATAAAATTTTGTGAAATGCACGCCGTGTCACAAACAAAGTCACTTTGAGTGTTATGCAACAAAGAAACAATGTTTTTGAAGATGCGAAAAAGAAAATTTGCACAAGTTTTTATAAAATTTTCTAAGTGTAAAAATAACTTTCTCAAAGGATAAGGAAAATATCAAATCAAATCTTTGAAGAGTCTAGTGAGTTTCAAAGGAAAATAATCAGGGCAAGCTCAGGAAGAAAAAATTTCAAAGTAAAGGATAAAACAATGTACAAAGAAGTCCATGAAATTTCAAATATCCAAGATAAAGGAGGGGCCCCATGCTATTTTTTCCTCCATTAGATGGTGAAATAAAAACTAGTATGGGGGTTTGTTGCTAGCTCAAAAATTGGCGACACATTGTGCGAAACCATGAAAATCTACTCAAAACTCTAAGATGATTACTATTTCTGTTAAAATATTTTACCTTGATGAAGCACCCAAGATTAAGCTTAGAGGTTTCAACTACACTTTGTCTTCTAGATCAGTTGGATGAATAATCATTTCTAGTTTATATATATCACTAGTTATGACTTCTAGGAATAAGTGCAAGGTTCATTCCTTGAATTAATCCTTCCTCATAGGCTAGTGCAATATCACAAGGTAATCATGCAAGGAGAATGTTGAAAAGTTCATGCTAATTTTTCATATTCATTGGTGTTTCTCTACTACTAGTGAGTGTCCATATACCCAGTGGAGTCACCCTGGTATCATAGGCCTTACTCCACTACCAATGAGAATCCATAGCCCTAATAGAGTCACCTTTTTTTTCCACATGATCTGAGATTCCTTTCTGAAGCCTTTACCTTTAGCTCAATTTCTTTTTATTTTTATTTTAGAGAGAGGTGGATGGGGAATATCAGTCATCCTTTAAAGGTCCAAGATTGGCTACAAAATACTTCATTATGAATCCCAAACATTTGTGTTCCTTAAATGTAGTGTCACATCTACTTGGTTTCCTTTGAGTGCAACTTGTGGGGTTCCTACATAAATCTCAAAATGATGCCAACAACATAAGAGATAATGGGCCTAGTTTGTGTGATATAAACAAGATTCCAAACCAGCTATTTGTATCGGGTGTTGTTAACCAAGGGTGATGAACAAGAAACCTCAAGTTTGACACTAGAGAGAAATGGAGTCACCGTAGGTTTGTATTAGTGTTATCACTGAAATTTCGTTCGCAAATGGTTACAGGAATCCAACATCTCCAAACACCTATTAGTTCATTCATAGCCCCAAAAATTCATTTCCAAAGGGCACAAACTATACAACTGCTTATAAAATTGACATGTGCATAAACAATATAGGAAGTGCACGCACATGCATAGGCCAAAAAAGCCAAAAAATACAAAAAAACGCACATGCACCCGATGCGTGACTGTGTACGCAAAAATATGCACACACATGAGAATGACACATTTATGGTTCTTGTCGGCCCCTCACCCACTTCTAGTTCAGCTCCCAAGTCGATTTGACTCTCAAATCTGAGCTGAATCCGAGTGGGGGGATGGTCAAAGACCTAAGGGTGCCCTAAAACACCCCTTGTTCACACTAAAAAACAGTTGGATAATGCCTCAAATATTTGCTATAAAAATAGGCCATGGGTGCATTATGAATTCAAGAATCTCATTATATTGTTATGCTGCCTCTATTCTCCTACAAGGAACCTCTTTCCTTCTTGGAGCATACTAGCATCATCTCATTAGGCTATTCACCTCACCTCTTGAGGGAATAAGCTTGGATTTCTTCACCATTTCCTTTCTAGTTTTCCATTTGTAAGAAGATATCTCACATAGGGGATTCAAGAGCCCTCCCTTTGAGGAAGAGGGGACCCATAAGTCTCCCTTTCTCTTTGGTGTTTCCCCACTAATACAATCTACCCATTGGTGGCATGAATATTCGTCAATTGTTTGATTTATTTTGGTTCTAATTTCCTTATGCATTGTAGTTTCATTTCTTTAGTTGTTATTATCTTAGTTGTTTGTTTATTTCATGTGATTGAGTCATTTGAATTATACACTAACTTATGTCCTGTTCATCTGATCCAATTGGACTTGTAGGTGTCCCTCTTTTTATCATCCAAGTGGTGAAAAGGATACAACAATTAGCCATATTAAATCATGATCATATATATAGAGAATATTTTGATTGAACCATGGTGATCCAAAATCAAATTGAGTAATCTCAATACCCAAAAAATAATATAGCATCCCTGGGCCACTCATCAAAAACCTGTCATGCTGTAAGGTCTCTGTCCCCACAGAGACTTATAAAACACAAGCTAAATAAAGAATAAATAAATTATATCATATAAAATTTAATCATCAACTTATAATCATAATTTATTCAGCATAAATTTTGTTTATGAACCACATGAAAATAAACTTACGTATCCATCACATAACACAACATAGTCACTAAAATACATACCTCTGTCTGATGCTATTTCTCCAATTCTTCGGTTATCCTCTCTGCTATTCTGCGTGAACTTTGCCCAAAACTGAATATTTCCTCCCTGCCAGCTAGGAATGGAGCCTGTCCGGCTCCCTAGCTCCAGGATTCCTAGCCCCCGAGCCCAAAAATCCCAGCAACCTAGTGCACCCCTGTAACAGTCCACCCAAACTCCTGACCAAACCAGAAAATACCCAACATAAAATACAGTCCTTCCCTCTGAATAATGCTTCCTCTCCCCAAAATTTCATAATCATCTCCCAAAGGCCTCTGCCCCCTCATATCCTCCTCCCATTCACCGACTCCTACCCTCCTTTAATGCCACCCACCTTATCCCTCCATTTAATACCTTATCCCTCCACTCAATGCTTCATCCCCCTGCATATGAAAAGTTTTATATTAATGAATTAAAAGTTATTAAGTATTTAATTCTCTACCCTAAACATTAAATGTGTTAATCAATCAATTAACTAATTAATCAACATATATTCAAGTAGTTAATTAATTAATTAATTAATATTATTAATAAATAATCATTATTTAACTAATACATATTAGGGCAGTTAATTATTTAATTAATTATACTTGGTAAACCTTAAGCAATCATTTATCTAGGGTTGTTACATACACCCACCCTTCAGGAAACTTCATCCCGAAGTTAAAGTATTTTATGATACATAGGAAAAGAAACATGATTCACACATTCCTAACAAATAACTGACATGATTAGTAAGTAAGCCAATAAACTCATACATACTAGTGTACATGTGCAAGAAATGCATGTGTAGCTAGTACATACAAGTCCCGTTCATGTACTAATATCAATAACTATCATATCTATAGTAATTTCCATAGCATCCTATCCATTCAACAAGACTATTCATTTTATAAAAGACAATAAACCAATCAAATGTTTGCGAAATCTTTTAATTACAATTATCTAGCTCAACAATGTTATTTAGACAATTGTAGTTTAGTTACATAATTATGAATATTCATATATATATACATTTTCTTTTCAGAAGTAAAACAATAAGTTCCAACAAAAGACAAATCTCCATACACTCTCAACTATTTTTACTCATCCTTCCTCCCTAACTTACTTCCATCTTCCATTCCTATCCTTCCTCTACTGGACTATCTTGGAGTGTCAACTATATTGACCTAACTCCAAATAGAACCTGTAAGCAGAAGTGTCACTATATTGACCAAACTTCCCTAGCAGGCAACTGCCAGTCATCATCACATGTCTAGGGGAGTGTGAGCTAACTTCATCCTCCCATGACTTCAGGTTTCAGAGGATACACCGTGGGAAATGCTTCCACCCCTCCTAATCATAACTAGGGTCCACACCCTACAATGGAATATACAGTGGCACCATGTTGCTGAGAGTTTTGTCATCGTCTATTCAGTTTTGGGTAGTCTCACCACCTGGAATCCTGCACTGGTCCACATATAATAGCAATGCATCCAAACCAATATAATTTCACATACAAAGATTCATACCATAATGTTTCTCGGCTAGTGGTCATGACATCCACTTTTATCATCATTATCCCTTGGCTATTTCATAGCCCATAACCTACAGACTAGTCTATAACACAAACTCATACATTTCTATGCATTATAATCAAGTAATTGCATACAACCATAATTTCAATTCGGTATCAGTGTACCAACAACTTTAACATCAAAGTTTTCAAGTTATAAATAGATCTCATAATATTCCATAATCCAATTGACGACACCTATTCATAAAATTATCATTTACAAAATAGATTGCATCATATCCAAGATCATTCTAATAGCACTTAAACCTTCATAGGATTCTCATTCACACAATATGTCGCATCATATCCATCATCATCAATAAAAATTAGACATTCATAGAATTTACATTCACATAGTAGATTGCATCATATCCATCATTATCCATATACATTTAAACATTCACAAAATTTATACGTCTTAAAATTTCAAGTGTATCATTTAATAGTTTCACTATGAATAGAAAATAAAGGTGTTTAGGCCTAAGGTAATCCTGGCTGTCTAAGTCAAAAGGTGTTGTTACATACACCCAACCTTCGAGAAACATATTCTCGAGGTGGTAAGAAAAAGTGAGGGATAATCTCGTCGTAGTGTCTCGGCGTCTTCCCAAGTAGCAGATCCTGGACTATATTTGTCCCACTGGATCTTAACTTGGTCTACCAGATGGTTCTTGAGCTATCGAAATCTATGGTCCAATATGCGTAACGGTTCTACCGTGAGAGTTCCCACGTCCGATACCTGCAGTTCCTTCCAATTTAGTTTATGTGATTCATCAGCAACATAATGACGTAAAACAGATACATGAAAAACATTATGAGTTTTATGCAGGTGGGGTGGCAGTACGAGACGATAGGAAATGGGTCCAATTTTCTCTTGGATTCTGAACGTTCCTATAAATCTTGGTGACAACTTTTTCCCCTTCTCGAACCGTATGGTACTCTTATTAGGCCTGATACGAATGAAAACCTAGTCTCCCACTTCATAACTTCGGTCGGTCCTGTGTGCATCCGCATAAATTTTCTGCCTATCCTGTGCTTCCTTTAGTCTCTACCTAATCTGAATCACCTGTTCCTCCATCTCTTGAATCAATTCTGGCCCAACTTTTACTCGGTCTTCTAATATATCCCAACTCAACGACATTCTGCATGGCCTTCCATACAAAGCTTCGTAGGGTGGCATTCCAATGGAGCTATGAAAACTGTTATTGTAGGCAAACTCTACCAAAGGTAGGTACTTCTCCCAATGGGTTTGAATATCCATGACGTACATCCTAAGCATGTCTTCCATGACTTGATTTAATCTCTTAGTTTTCCCATCTGTTTCAGCATGATAAGCTGTGCTTAAGTTCAACCGAGTCCCCAACGCTAACTGCAAACTTGTCAAAAACCTAGAAGTGAATATGGAGTCCCTATCTGAAATGATCTTCTTAGGTATCTCGTGCAAACATATGACCTCACTTACAAACACACGTGCCACATCAGTGACATTGTATGTGTCTCTAACCGGAATAAAATGAGCACTCTTGGTTAACTTATCAACTATCAAAAGAATGGCATTGTGTCAATGAGATGTGAGTGGCAACCCCACAACAAAATCCATAGAGATGACTTCCCACTTGGACATAGGAACATCATGTGGTTGTAGGAGGCCTGCCGGGTGATGGTGTTCGGCTTTCACTTGTTGACACTCTAGGCACTTGGCGATGAAATGGAATACATCGCACTTCATGCCTACCCAGAAGAAGAGCTTCCTCATGTCTGCATACATCTTCTTCACACCCGGATGCGCACAATAAAGTGCTCTATGGGATTTCTTCAGTATGATGCTTCGAATATCCCCATAATTAGGGATGTACATCCTTCCCCGATATCTCAATAGTTCATCTGCTTCCAAACTATATCCTTTGTACTTTGGATTTAATTGCCTCCCACTCTGGAGGTTTGAAGTAACCTCTAAATACCAACTGTCTCCTTGGAGTTGCGTCAACACACATTCCCTCAGATTGACTTTTAAGGGTACCAAGGAGAAGACACGTGGTCTCCTACTCAAGGCATCTGCGACCACATTTTCCTTTCCCTTGATGTATGAAATACCAAAATCGTACTCACTCATAAACTCACACCATCGCCTTTGCCTAGCATTCAGATCCCTTTGAGTGAAGAGATGTTTTAAACTTTGATGGTCCATTTTGAGCTCAAAGTTTCGCCCCACAAGATAGTGCCTCCAAAGTTTTAGAGCTAGCATTACAACTGCCAACTCTAAATCATGAGTAGCGTAAATCTCTTCATGTTTCTTCAACTTCCTTGACGCATAAGCTATCACTCCTCCATCCTGCATTAGCATGGCCCCCCACCCTTTCTTCGAGGCATCCGTGAAAACTGTGAAGTCCTTTTCCATATCCGACACTCGTAGAATTGGCGCACTAGTTAGTAACCTCTTAAGCTCAATGAATGCACTATCACATTCTTCTGTCCATTCATACCTGACCCCCTTGCACTGCAAAGTGGTGATGGGTTTCACTATTTTAGAGAATACTTCCACAAATCTCCGATAATAACCTGCTAGCCCCATGAAGCTTCTCACCTCATGGGCATTTTTTGGCACTGGCCACTCCATGATGGCCTTGACCTTTTTTGGGTCCACAGAGATTCCTTCATCGGAAATGATATGACCTAAATAGTGGATCTCTTTCTGGAAGAAGGAGCACTTCGACAAGTTCCCATACAATTTGTTCTTTCTAAGGCAAGAAAACACCACTTGTAAGTGTTCCTCATGTTCTCTTTCATTCTTGGAATAGATGAGGATGTCATATAGAAAGACTTGTACAAAACGGTCTAAGTACTTCCGGAATACACCGTTCATGAGGCTCATGAATACTGCTGGCGCATTGGTCAATCTGAAAGGTACCACGACGAACTCGTAATGTCCAAACTGGGTTCGAAAGGCAGTTTTAGGAATATCACCTTCCTTAATCCTTAAATAGTGATACCCTGATCGCAAATCAGTCTTTGAGAATACCGCTGCTCCTTTCATCTGATCGAAGAGGTCATCTATTCATGACATTGGGTACCTATTTTTCACTGTAGCACGGTTCAAGTCCCTGTAATCTATACACAGTCGTAAGGAACCATCTTTCTTCTTTACAAAAATTACTGGTGCACCCCAAGGTGAGACACTGGGCCTTATTATCCCTAAGTCCAGTAACTCTTTCAACTGCATTTGCAACTCACAAAGTTCCAGCACTGTCATCTGATACAGAGTCTTGGAAATTGGTTCTGCACCAGGTTTTATCTCAATAGTAAAATCAAGCTCCCTCTCAAGAGGTAACCCTGGTAACTCATTCGAAAAAACATCCTTAAATTTTGAAAATACCGGGTACTGATCCAAGGAGAGTCCCTTCCTTTCATTCACTACTTCCACTACATATAGTCGACACCCTTGCCTCAAGAATCGCTTAACCTTCATAGTTGAGATAAAGCATAATGACACCCTTCTCCATACACCCTGGATCTCCACTGGCCTTCCTTCGTCATCTACACAGTGCACCCTTTTTGCAAAACAATCTACCAAAGTTCGATGGTCTTCTAACCAATCCATTCCAATGATTAGGTCGTACGCCCCGAGAGCAGTAACGTAAACCTTCAAACTGGTAGTACATACTCCCAGGTCTACTATATAATTATCAACACTAGGTCCTACTGCTTGTTTTTCCCTCGAAGCCATCTCGACTTGTTTAAAGTCATCATGCTCGTAGGCTGCCAACCCACTCCTTTCTAATGCAGATGGTGAAATGAAACTATCTATTGCACCATAATCGAATAAAATCTTAACATTGATATGATTTAGCATACATGATGACTCCACCACCGTGGATTGATGTTCGGCCTGGTGATTATTAACCACTGTATAAATCTGGTGGTTGCTACTTGCTCTTCCCATTGGGGCCTTTCCTTCTCTATACACAAATCCTGATTGTAACTCTGGGCAGTCACGCTGGTAATGGGGTTCTCCACATCCCCAACAGGTAACACAGGATTGAACCTGTGCACTGTTCTGCAACTATTTCTGAAATGAGTTCCTTCCCCTGGAACCCCTGCCCCTACTAGCTGCTCCCTATGATGGTTGTGGACATGTCTGTGTCGTTGGTGATGAACGAGATGCTACACTCACTGCCATTGAAATCCCTGCGGCTACTGTCCTTGGTGCGACTCTGTTACCATATGGAGGTGGCCTTGAGCTCCCTCCACTGGGAAATGTCCTAGGGGCCTTCCCCACAAATCCAGGACGATGTGGAAAGGTCGGTCTTGTACCTCTAGTTAAGTTCATATGTTCCTCCACATAACACACATTTTCCATAGCTTATGCTACTGAAGACGGTTTCCACATCCACACCATAGCCCTTATCTTAGGGTTTATCCCATAGACGAAGCGTTCTACCTGTTGTTGGTCATTATCCATGTATGAAACATATTTGACCAATTCCATAAACCTAATATCATATTCTTTGATGGTCTTGTTTCCCTATACTAAGGCATGAAATGCTCCTACCTGTTGTTCCTCATAGTAAGCTGACAGATATTTCCTTCAAAACCTCTCCTTGAAAAGTTCCCAAGATACGGTGTCCGGGGTAAGATGCAATTGTCTTTCCAGGTTGCCCCACTAGTTCAAGGCACTGTCTCTCAACTAAAAAATTGCTATCTTCGCCTTTGAAGTGGACACATAGTCTCTTAAGGAAAAACACCTTGTCATGCCTTCCAACCATGCGTCGACACGTTCACTGGTGCAACCCCTGGCAAACTCAGAAAGTTTGATCTTCTGCAGTTCTCTAGTGATGTCTTCGGGTGGAGGTCCTCCCCCTGAATCCCTCGACGCTTCTAGATTACCCATTCTAGATGGTGGGGGTTCCACTTCGATCCATGTTGGTTGACGCCCCTTTAAAGTATCATTTATGGCCTCCAAAGAGCGCAGTATGAGAGCTAGTTCAGGCGATGGTGGTGGTGGCGCTGGCGGTCCCTGCGACGATGCCCCTCTTCCTTGATTTCCTCGATTCCTAACCATCCTGTATGATTTAAGCTGCATCAACCAAAGTTTTAAGGGTGATTTCAAAGAGATTTCATATTTGCGCAACTTAAACTAGAAAACAGGGTTAGGCGTAAGTTTTTTTTTACTTGTCTGTAAACAGACGTTACTCTCTTTAGGGGAAGTGGCTAGGTTAGGGTTAAGAATCTAAGCTTGGTGTCACTGCCTTATAAAACTAATGAATCCCTCACCCGGTAGCTATGCTATATTTGCACCATACTCTCCAATTTCTCTAGCTTACCTGCCTAGTGTGCATGAAGCCCCCTCCCACTTATCTTGTTCTAAGTCCTTATACTTTGCGTTTACAACTAATTAAGGTGACTTCCAACCTAATGTTGATGAAATGAGTCTAAGGCTATGCTTCGATGCTTGACTCGTGGGCTTTCCTTGGCGCCTTATACATATGCGTTGAATTGTGTGACTCGGTGGCTGCAGGTGCGAGTCTTGAGGATTGTAGAGTGGCTTTCGGGCATTGTAGCTTAGCGCTTGTGTGTCGTGGTTATGTATTTTTTCTGGACTTGTGGTCATATGAAGTAGTGAGCCTGAGGCTATGCATCGAAGCTTGGTGCTTGTGCACTAGGATTTGGTTCTTAGCTTGTGGACTTGGAGATTGGGCCTCGGGCGCAATACTTTTAATTTTTCTTATTAAGTTAATCACCTTAGTTTTAAACCTTAAACATAGTTTTAAACCTTAATCACCTTAGTTTTTAAACCTTAAAAACCCTAATTTAAATCTTTAATTTAAACATATTTAATAACTTAAACCTTTAATTTTTAAAATATATCTTTTAAATTATTATTAAAATTAAACCATATAATTAAAAGATACCTAAATACCTAAAGATTTAAAAGATTTAAATTAGATGATTTAATATATATATATATATATATATATATATATATATATATATATATATATATATATATATATATATATATATATATATATATATATATATATATATATATATATATATATATATATATATATATATATATATATATATAT
>ML792927.1:452773-473224 GCA_009831015.1 Picea engelmannii
CTTACATAATTCAAATATTCACAATTATTAAAGTCATGGTAATAATAAATTAATTTATTATTATTATTATTTTTTAACAAACAAAAAAAATAATAAAAAAAAAATTACAAATTAAAAAAAAAAATTAAAACAACAATTTTTTTTTAAATTCCAAACGACATTGTGGGTCCTCGCATGAGACCCACGTGACCTAAACCCTAAACGCACTATCTCATTATGCCCTAACTCTAATCGACCTGCCACCTATCTCATTTGTGAACACACCCTGGGCCTCTCCTACTCTGCAACTGTGGCGAAGTTATGGTAATGGCCTCAGGCTCCTCCCTTGGTGGCTCGATGCTCGACTCTTAGCGTTGGCTTGTACATTGTTTTGGTAAATTCCTTGTACACTGGTGTTTGGCGTTGGTGCTTGGGTTTGGGCTTTTTTGTTTTTGTTTTTGTGCTGGTGCGTAGCGCACCTCACCTTGCCCCATGGGCTCCTCCTCCGTGTGGTTGTTCGGGTTCTGGATTGTTTGTTGTGGCTGTGAGCTCAAGGATACCACTTGTGTTAGGAACTGGCGCCTGGTGCGCTAGGCTTTGAGACATTTTTTTTTTGTTTCCTGCTCTGTGGTCGTATGATATCGCGTGCTAAACAAGCTAGGCCTGTTGGCTATTATTTATTTATTTATTTATGTGTTATTTTTTTTTGTTTTGCGGAGAAGGCATGCACTGCACAAATTAGGATTCCGAGCTCCCTCTCCTGGGCTCTTCCCTTGGTGCCTTCTCTCATTCTGTGTGTTATGACTCAGAACCGAAGTAAAGACCTGCGGGCTCCTCCCCGTGGTTGTTCGCTTGGGTGTTGTATTGTTTGTTGTGGTTGTTCATAGGGTTAAAGATTGGCCTTCGGGCCTTCGTGTGGTGTATAAGGGCTCTACTACTTGTGGGACCTCCTCGTGTCTTTGTGCATGGTTTGAGCACTAGCGCTGAGCTTGGTTCTTGCGGGCTTGGCGGTTGTGCTGGGCTTGTGTTAGTTATTTGTTGAATTGTGGATTCGGGCAGTGGCTGGTGCAGTGGACTATTTGTTGTGGTTTGTTTGTTGCTTATGGGAGCACCTCTACCACCACTGTGTGTATGGACAAGGCGCTCAATATGACGTCTCAATTAAATCTTGTGGCTGGGCGCTGACTTTGCATAATTTTTTTCTTTTTGCCGTGTGCAGAAGGTCCAAGAAATGTGACGCTTGTTGTTAACTCCCACAGTGGAAATCTCATCTGGAGACCACCTTGCAACATCTAATAATAGCACTATTGTTACCAACAATGGTGATAGTGGCGGTGGCCTCAACAACAACATCAAGAAGGATGATAGGATTCCTCAGTGGGAACTCAACGAGACCAAGGAATTCATTGCCATCAGGGCTGAGCTTGAGAAGGACTTCACTCAGACAAAGAGGAACGAGACTCTGTGGAAACTCATCTCTTCGAAAATGAAGGAGAAGGGTTTCAGGAGGAGCTCAGAGCAGTGTATACGCAAGTGGAAGAACTTGGTCAATCACTACAAGGGTAAAGAGACTTCTTATCCAGAAAATGGTAGGCAATGCCCTTTCTTTGATGAATCGCATGCAATATTCACAGAACGTGCCAAAACCGTGTGTAAGGTCTCTTGGGTGAAACATTGTGATATGTTACGATTTGGCTCAACTCACAGTCCGTGGTCGATAGACGGAGATTGGGTCTCAGACCAAAAAAAAAATGTTATTATTATTATTTTCATTTCTATTATTATTATTTTTTGTTCATTTCTATTATTATTATTTTTTTTCTGGTTCTCTGCAATACCTAAAGTATAATTAAATCTTTTTCATTTGGAGGGCATGTGGTTTGTGAAGATCAGGTTTGTTTCATCATTCTTATTACCAAGGTTCTTTCTATTGGACGATTTATGGTTTGGCTCTTTTAATCCTTTTATTTTAAGTGCAAGGCTAATGGCTCTTTGCAGAGTGTTCATTATTGGATCGTTACTCAGTTTTGTAGGTGAAGTTTTCATTCCTCTATAGATTGTATAGATTGGAGTATTTGATACTTTGTAGGCATATTTGTTTTCAAGTTTTCCATTTGGTTGTTACTCTTTAACATCTTCTATTTCTTTAACATTGCTTCCTTTGCAAAATGCTTTTATTTTATCATTTAGAGGTGAAATCTTTCATCATATCTATATTTAATTCATCCAAAATTTTGGGGAAAAGGAATAGATTGCATAGTTAAGTGGGTGGTCAAGCCCAGGTTTCAGTTCTAAAACCAGGCTCTGATACCATGTGTAAGGTCTCTGTCCCCACAGAGCCTTATAAAACACAAGCTAAATAAATAATAAAGAAATTATATCATATAAAATTTAATCATCAACTTATAATCATAATTTATTCAGCATAAATTTTGTTTATGAACTGCATGAAAATAAACTTACGTATCCATCACATAACACAACATAGTCACTAAAATACATACCTCTGTCTGATGCTAATTCTCGAATTCTCTGGTTGTCCTCTCTGTTGTTCTGCCCGAACTCTGCCCAAAAATGAATCTGTCCTCCCTGCCAGCTAGGAATAGAGCCCGTCCAGCTTCCTAGCTCTAGGATTCCGTGAGGATCCTGGCCCCTGAGCCCAAAACTCCCAGCAACCTGGTGCACCCCTGTAACAGTCCACCCAAACTCCTGACCAAACCAGAAAATACCCAACATAAAATATAGTCCTTCTCTCTGAATAATGCTTCCTCTCCCCAAAATTTCATAATCATCTCCCGAAGGCCTCTGCCCCCTCATATCCTCCTCCCATTCACTGACTCTTACACTCCTTTAATGCCACCCACCTTATCCCTCCATTTAATACCTTATCCCTCCACTCAATGCTTCATCCCCCTGCATACGTAAAGTTTTATATTAATGAATTAAAAGTTATTAAGTATTTAATTCTTTACCCTAAACATTAAATGTGTTAATCAATCAATTAACTAATTAATCAACATATATTCAAGTAGTTAATTAATTAATTAATTAATATTATTAATAAATAAGCATTATTTAACTAATACATATTAGGACAACTAATTATTTAATTAATTATACTTGGCAAACCTTAAGCAATTATTTAGCTAGGGTTCTTACACATGCAAAGCAATTTTTATGGCATGAATGGATGTCAAGGACTTGTTGACATGGGTAGAGTGCCCTTTAATATACATGGGTACTCCCCAATATAAATTTTCAATTATAACTCACGCCAGTTGGGATAGGAGACCCATCCAGATTATGGCTCACAACAATGATTGAAATGATTGGATTGTGATGAAAAAAATGTAAAATGCAACATGAACTATTAAAGTAATCCAAGTACATAAAGGAAAACTACTCTAAGTTATCCTAGCTAGGGGAAAACTAATAAAGGAAATAGATGGTCAACACCATAAATTCCTGCTTGCACTTCCAAAAACAATCAATTGTTAAACAAAAGAAAAAATTAATAAATAATGAATGGTACAAGTGAACAATGTAGTATGAAACAATAAGTTATTCATAACAATCTATTTATCAACTTAGAACATTAAAATTAGAAGAGTAATTAAAATGTAAATCTAGAAAGTTCAACAAAGAATAGTCAACACATGAACAACGTAACCTTATAGTGGTGTAGATTATATACAAGCACTAGAAACAATTCACAACCAACCAATCACACACACCAATCACTCCTCCTCAAAAATGGTCCCAAGGGCTTCTTCTCCTTAAACTCTCAGAAATAGTTCCAAAAAATTACAAAAAATCAAACACACTCTCAATTAGGATCTCTTGGACATATATAGCAAATGAGTTACAACTTTTTCTTGGTAGTTCTCATAAATTCCCATCAATAGTTACAACTTTATTAGTTTTGTATCTTCCTAACTTTGTAAATAACTATACATTATGATCTAAAATAAATATTACATTTGTTCTTGGGATTTATCCCCAAAATAATAGAATTTCTAAATAAATCTCATAAGTGGCTACAATAGTCACCGGGACCCATTTCCTTTTTTAATTTGCTTAAAAATAAATTAATGAGATTGACATATTTGGAGGGCCTGGTGATATGCTCTTTTAACACTTGGTGACCTGGGGAGCCATTCCTATAGAAATATATCTAGAATGCAAGTATTTATCTAACCATGAATCTACTTCATTAGATCTAGTACACTCATATATCCAATTTTAAGCAATCTTCTCTTTTCAATCAACCTTTATGTTCATTGACTTAGATATCATTTTCCAATGATTATCTTATCTTATGGTAGTTAATTGATGTTGCATAGTTCAATAGATTTTCTCTTTTCGACTTAGTTGATTTCCATATCTAGATCTTGTACTTCACCCATGCCAACAACATCAAATATTAGTATTGTTAGTTTTTCAAAGGAATAAAATGTTTGTGTAAAAATTATCTTATGTGTTATTGGTAGCTTCTTTCAAGAAGATGTTCTATATTGGAAACCCAAAAGCTATTTGAAAATCCCCCCAAAACAATAATCTTTGTTGTTAATATTTACAAAGAGAAAATAGGAATGGTAGGGTTTGTGTCTGATAAGTTGTCTATGTTGACCATTCAAGACTTACAACATATTTTATTCATGATGCTAAGAGAAGGATTTTTCCATTCAAAAACCCTTTTTGAAGTTCAAAAAATGATCACATTAAGGGTCATATTGACGTATTGCATGAAAATAAATTATGTGCGGTGTGATATGTTGCACATAAAAGAGTTTTTTGGTGGGAAACAACCTGTGCCGCATCATTTTTTACTTTCCATGCAATAAGAATTTCAAACTTGTATATCACATTAAATCAAACTTTCATGCGGCACGATGAAAAGTTAGTCACAAAATATAAAAAATTAAGGAAGTGTGACATATCACATGGATAAATACTTTCATCTGAAACACCACACAAGTGTAACATTTTGTTTCCTACAACACATTGTGAAAGTAAATTTTTTTATGTCTTGTAATACATTGTAGGAAAAATTGTTTCCTTGCAACATGTTGCACCACCAAAAACTTTCCAAGGATGTGATAAAGAAGAAGATGAAAAGATTTTGCTTGAAATTTTCCTTTGTCATGATCAAAACAGTTTTAGAATGATGTGATATGTCGCACATAAACAATATTTCATGCGATGCGATATGTCACACATAAACAAACTTTTGTTTGACACACTTTGTTGCAGCCAAAGTCACTTTGAGTGTGATACGTTGCAAAGAAACAATGTTTTGGAAGATGTGAAAAAATCAAGTGCGTGCTAGTTTTTAGAAAATTTTATAAGTGTCAAAACAACTTGCTCAAAGGATAAGGAAAAAATCAAAGCAAGTCTTTGAAGAGCCTAGTGAGTTTTAAAGAAAAAGAATCAGGACAAGTTCAAGAAGAAAACATTTCAAAGTAAAGGATAAAACAATGTACAAAGAAGTCCATAAAATTTCAAATATCCAATATAAAGGAGGGGCCCCATGCTATTTTTTCCTCCATCAGATGGTGAAATAAAAAATGGTATGGGGGTTTGTTGCTATCTCAAAAATTGATGACACATTATTCAAAACCATGAATCTCTACTCAAAACTCTAAGACAATTACTAGTTTTGTTAAAACATTTTACCTTGATGAAACACCCAAGCTTAAGCCCATAGGACCCGACTACACTTTGTCTTCTAGATTAGATGAATGATCAATAATTTGTAGTTTGGATAGATGACTAGTTATGACTTCTACGCATAAGTGTGAGGTTCATTCCCTGACTTAATCCTCCCTCAAAGGCCATTGTAGTATCACAAGATAATCATGTATGAAGAATGTTGAAAATTTCATGCTAATTGTTCATATTCTCTAGTGTTGCTCTGATGCCAACGAGCATCCATATCCCCGATAGAGTTACCCTAGTATCACATGCCTTAATCCTATTGGAATATTGGTTGTTTTCATTGACTTTAACCCCAGAAGAAGTTAATAAGACCACATTTGCTTGAAGAATAAGAGTACAAAAGATGGAGATTGTTGAAAGCATTATTTGTGGTCAATTTGGATACCTTATATTTGAGGGTATTTTTACCATACATAAATAAATCAAATGGAAAAACAAGTTACATGGTTGGAAATATTATTCTGATACCTTTCCAACAGTATATGGAAGTCCCTCTAACTCCCAAGGAATGAGGAGATATGAATTTTTTCGTCCGACAACCTAGCTAAAAAATTAAGGATAGTTCAGTGGGGTCGGCCCAGAAACTAAAAATAGGGACATAACTACTATAAATATAGGATGGATTTTCGCATTTTTAGAGAATCCAAGCTAGTGTTCTCTTAGAAAAATTTTGGAGTGAAGCAACTGGGAGGATAAGGATCTCTTATTAAGGATATGTTCTAGTCTTGTGGTGATGTTTTGATCATTGTTATGGGTCCGCTATAATATGGATGGTTGATTCTTGCACAAGGTTCTATGTGGTTGTTGGGGTTTATATGTGGATCCATGTGGACCAAGGATTTCTATGTGGACCCAGTTTCTAAGTGGACCCATTTTGATGATGATGATTTATCAACAATATTCACAAAGACAGTGACAGTGGTAGTGACAGTCTATGTGGACCCAGTTTTTATGTGGACCCAATTTCTAAGTGGACTCAACTTGGTGGTGTTGATATACATGTTCATTATCTTTGATATATTCTTGGGTGGAAGGAAGGGGAAAGGATAGAGGGTTTAACCCCCTCTTTATCTTGGAGGATTGTATCTTCCCTTGGAGGCTTTTCCCTCCCTTGGAAGTTGTAGCTTCCCTTGGAAGTATTTACTTCATTTGAACAATAACTATTGATTACTTCACAAATATTTATTGTGCATGGTGTATGGTGTTTCTTCTATTTCTCTTTATGGTTCATTGGATATATATATTGAATATGTAATATGATTGAAGTATAAGTTGAAAAAGTGTTTAAATAATTCTTTCTATTGATTCAACCCCCTCTTAGTATCAACAATTGGTATCATACCAGGTTACCTTCAGTACAAATTAACCACTAGAAGGAAGATCCTGAACAAATATGGAAGACCGCATTTCTCTTCCAAAAGGGATTTCAAGATTTGGTGGAAGAAATTATCCATACTGGAGTGATAGATTGCAAACTTACTTGACAACTTTGGGAGTCGATATCTGGTACTCAGTTGTAAATGGCTATGTAATCCCAAAGGCTACTCCAACTGATCCAAATGATAAGAATTCAATGTGTTGCAATTCAAAAGATAGACATGTTATTCTAGGAGCATTAACACCAACTATTTCTAGCAAGATGATGGGTTGCAACACATCGAAATAGGTATGGGACAAACTCAAAAGAATATATGAAGGTGATCCTAAATTCAAACAGGTCAAGCTTCAATGACATAGAGCAGAGTTTGAAAATTTGAAGATGGATGAAAAGGAAGACATTGTAGCTTATTTACTCAAAGTTGATGAAGTTGTCAACGATATCAGAGGATTATAAGAAGAGATAAATGAATATTTGTTTGTACAAAAGGTGTTAATATAACTTCTCTTGAAATATGATGCTAAGGTCTCTACCATTGAAGAAACTAGGGACTCAACTAAAATGAAAATGGATGAATTACACGAGTCTCTCATAGCATACGAAATGAGAATAGGTACAAAAGTTGACCAATTAGATAAGGAAGCAGACTTTAAATCTGAAAAAAAGACAAAGGACATGAAACAAAAGGTAGAAGAAGGATCAGATCATGAATTTGATGAAGAAATAGCAAATTTCGCAAAAAGGCTCAAGAAGGGAAGCGAAAGATATAAAGGTAATCCCACTTTCAAATGCTTCAATTGTGGTAGAGTAGGACATCTAGCTTAAAATTGCCATTATGAAAAGAGAATCTTCAACAAGAAATGGAGTTTCTACTCCAAGGATGATGGCACCTCTATTGATTATTTGGGTTGGTTTTCATTGATGTCAACCCTTCAAGAAAGTCCAGTAGCGAATTCTGGTAGCACAAAGGTTTGGGTAATGAACCAAAGTTTGTTTGATGTATAATGGTATGAGTTTTAATATATTTTAAGGTAACACTATTTTGTATGGATAATACATGTCATGCCATTTCTGGTGGTATGTGGAGCATCACATAACTCCTCACGGTTAGAGAGTTATGACCATGTGAAGTTGGAGAACCCTCATGAGTCATCTAGAAGCCCCAAAAGGTCAAAGTAGTCAAAGTGGTTGCAAAGAAGAAATTATTTAAATAGTAAAGTGTAGTGATGAGTGTACTATAAGTTAAAGTGGATAAAAAATAAATTGTTTAAATAATAAAGTTAATGGAGAAATTACTAAGTGGACAAGTGGTTAGAAGTGGTTTAGCCCTAAAATAAGGAAAGTGGGTTAAGATGGTTAGAAGGTAATTTAAATAATAAAGTGAAGTGATGAGTGTATTATAAGTCAAAGTGGATACAAAATAAATTATTTAAATAATAAAGTTAATGGATAAATTACTAAGTGGACAAGTGGTTAGAAGTGGGTTAGCCCTAAAATAAGGAAAGTGGGTTAAGATGGTTAGAAGGTAACCCCTTGAGGAAGCTACACGAAAGTATAAATAAGAGGCAAGAGTCTCTCATTTTTAATTACACTTGAGCATATTGAATATATACAAGTGATTGAGGTAACCAAAGTATATCTAAGCCGAATTTTAGAGGGAAGGTGAAGTAAAGAAGGCCGAAATTCAAGGGGGGATAAATTCTTTTGATAATGCTTTCTAAGGTATGTTATTTACAGGTCATCTCACCATTTTCGCAATAACGTTTTTTCTAGAATGATTCAGACCGTGAATTTGGGAGGCCATTGAGGAAACATATCCAAGTAGTTGTGATACAAATTTTAGCTTGTGGTTTGTTGTATTTGTGGCGTTACACGCCGTGGAAAATAGGGTTTGTGGCTAGTCCTGAAAATAGTCTAAAACATGTGTTTTGGGTAAAAACGTCATAACTTCTTCATAACATATCCAAATTTAGTAAGACCAAATGTATTGGTTAAAGTATAGTCTATATTATTATTTGTACAATTTTGAGATCCATACAACAAATATTCTGTGTGGGGCATGCTCTACAAGTTCGCTCTCTAGAATAAGTCAGAATTCAACAAAGTATGCCATTTTTGCTATAACTCCTTTTCTAAGAGGTTCCAAGTAGTGAAGTCCAGATGAATTGCATAAAATACACTTAAGAACATTGTGTACCATATTTAGATCTTTATTCATTATAGGTACATAGTTATGATTATTTCAAGTCAGGGTTGTTGAGTAATCCAAAATTAGTCATGTGAGACTAACGTAAAGTTTGATGAAAATGCTAGTCTCTCGTTGTTAAAGTTAAGGAAAGTTTCCAGGTATGTGATCTTATACACCAGGTCTATTGCAAAGTTACAAATCAGATTTGGATGATGAAATTGATGAGGGATTTTGGTTGAGGTACATTTTGGTTACATGGTTGAGACAAGTAGTTGATGAGTTGGCACATACATGAGGAGTATAGTTGATGATGTTGGTACATCTGGATGAGTCGTAGTTGATGAGTAGTTGATACATGATTGGTACATACTTGGCACATGGTTGGAGGCACTTGTTAGTATTATTGTTGACACATGGTTTATGGATGATGTAGCATACTTGTATTGGTATATTATTAGAAGAACATATTGATATTGGTGATGATTATGAGTTGTTGTGTTATGCTTGGTTGATGCACATCTTTGAGAGTTTTCTTGGTGATTGATCTTGGTGAGTAGATCTGATTTGGTTGATAAGATTGATGGGATAGATTGTTGTGATAGGTTCTTTGGACAGGTTGTTGTGACATTTTATTTGTACAGGTTTGGTGCATGGTTGATGCACTTGTTCATGGTATAGGTTGAGGTACACATTGGTGCATGGTTGATGCACTCGTTTATGGTACAAGTTGAGGTACAGGTTGATGCATGGTTCAAGTTATTGGTACATGTTGTTTGGTGCAGGTTGATTGGTACAACTTTACATCCGTATATCTCACAGTGATAGTGTGACAATGGTTCCATCATTCTACTTCTGCGTCAGGGCGGTTGGACAGGGCAAGGATAGGTGGTTGTAGCCACCTTCCGGTTGTAGCCAGAGAACATAGTGGGTCGTATCCTCTTTCTGGTTGTAGCCAGAGAATTGGGGAGTTGGAGCTTCCCTCAGGTTATAGCCTGAGAAATTAGGGGGTTGGAGCCTCCTTCCAGTTGCAGCTGGAAAACAAAGGAAATTTTTCTTCCAATGAATGTAATTATTAAAGACATATAAGAAAAAACATTTCGTGGTTTTCTCCTGCTTTGGGTTTCCACGTAAAAACATTGTTGTACTATGTATGTGTATGATTGCTCATTTTTTCATTGTTTATTTACTCTGTAACTATTGGATGATAATGCTACATTGATATAACACTTGCATATTGTGGTTAAAAAGGATTGAATTGCTCGATTATTGATTCACCCCCCCTCTCAGTAATCTAACAATTGGTATCGGAGTCGGTTCCTTCAGGAAATAGTTTAACCACTGGAAGGAGATCATGTATTATTCTGAGAATGGAGTACCAATGTTTAATGGTCATAATGGTTTTAAGTATGATATGTGGAGCATAAGGATGAAAGTATTTTTACAGGAACAAGGAAATTATATTTGGCTATAAGTTGTTATCGGATATGATAGTTCAAAAAGGGAAAGGACTACAGCCAAGAAGAAATTGAAGAAGAATAACAAAATAGCAATGGATTTCATTTGGGAAGGATTACCTAATCCGGTAAGAGAAAAGGTTGGTAAATGTTCATCAGCCAAAGAACTTTGGGATAAGTTACATGAAATATATTCTTCACCCATCACAGATTCAGAAAATGCCAAAGAAGATGCAGGTACAGATCAAGAAGAAATATTTTCACCATGTCAAACAGATTCAGAAGATGAAGAGTACATAATCAACAGAGGTATGTTGTTTTGATTTAATTGTGAAAAACACGGACATCTTGAAATAGAATGCCATGAAGGAAATGAGACAAAAAAACAAATTGAAAAAAAAGACAATTATGAGGCAGAATTGATTAGTGCTTTAGATGAACTAAGAGAAGAAAACGAGTCACTCAAGAAAGAATTGATGAAACAAAAGGAAAGTGTTCACATTTTTGAAGAAGCCCAACAGGTCATAGAGAACTGAAGAACTTAGCTAGAAGAAGCCAGAAAGATCGAAGAAAATCTTGAATATCAAAAACAGTGTTCGGAAGCCAACATAGCAGCACAGAAGGAAGAAGCAGAAATGAGAGAGAAGATATTCACAAATCATCCTAAGGAAAGAACTAATGATCTAAACCAGCTTGAGTTAGAGTTTGGTCAAGAAGAAAAATTACTTGAAGAAGAGATAATCACATTAAAAATTCATCTTGAAGAAGCGAAGAGAACATAAGAAGTCACGAAGTCTCAGATATTAAGGGAAAAAGAAGAGGTTGAGAAGCTTGAAGAAGAAGTTGTCACATTGAGAAGTAAAATCATCAAGCTCAAAAAGAACGTCGAAGAGATAGAAACATCCACATCAGTTACAGAGAATGAAGAGAAGCACTCTAGGTTGCTAGAAAAGAAGAATGAAGAAAATAGAAAGAGTTATGCAGAAGTACTCAAAGAAAAGAATCATGGTCAACCACAATCTAAGAAAACTATTGAAGATACATCTTCAAGAATACCATCTGTGTTCAATCCAAAAAGAAGCTTCAATCATGATCATGATCAGTCAAGGCAGAAATTTAGAAGGACTACACCACCAAGAAGATCATTCACTCCCAGGTATGCAAATTTCTTTTATGGCCATTGTTTTTATTGTACTAATTTTTGACATAAGGTTGCAGATTGTAGAGATTATAAAAGAAATGTTCAAGTAAGAAGTGCATATGTGTTCGCACCTAACATTGAGTGTTACAAATGTCATAAATATGGACACATAGCCAATGATTGTAGAAGCATGATCGATACTTCCATGAAAGAGAACACTGATATCATATATAAGAAAGTCTGGATAAGAAAATAGGAAGAACAGGTGAACAAACACCAGGTATCAGAGATCACCAGATTGGCAATAAAACGAGATGAAGAAAATTCTACAGAGAAAAATAAATATGTAAGATACATAAGGGTTTGGAAAATAACTGAAAGAAAGGAAGGACAAGTAAATAAGGAACAGGTTCAAGAGATTGTACTTTAAGGCATTATAGTGAAAGATAAATCCACAGAGAGAAATAAAGAAGTTAGAGCTCAGAGAGATAATGAATCTACCAATGAATATGATGATGAATACACATCAGAGCATGAATTGTTCTGATCCATCTGGCTTAGAGACTCCCAGGTAATATGAATATTAGATAGGGGGAGTCTATTCGATAGTTGTGAAAGACCAAAGAACCATCCTTCGGGCAGCTTGCAGAGTTTTAGAGGACAGATTCAGAGAAGTCAGTTATCATAAGTACATTTTGATAGATTAATCAAGATTTCATTATAGTATAGTGATAAATGGGTCAACATTATGGACAGTTGCGCAAGTAGAGTCTTGGACAGTATGGACATAGATGGATTCGTAAGAACACTTAGCAGGTTTGGACAAATATATGATAGTGGACGAGATCATGGATTCATAGATTGGTTCAGAGAGTGGTTTAGAGACAAAGTAACATTATCATAATGGATGATAATTACACAGGAAATGGCTCGAACAATGCTAATGTTTTCCAAATTGACAGATATTTTTTGGACACATGCAGTGCATACAATTGTTCACATTCAAAACAGATTAATGCTCATAAATGAAAATGGAAAAAATCCCTATGAACTATGGAAATGAAGTGCAAACAACAACCTCTACATCAAGGTAACTCAAGGTAGTATTTTATTAATTGAAATTTATTTTGATGATATTGTTTTGGAAGTACTAATGATAGGTTAAGCCATAAATTTGCAAAGGATATGAAGAATGAATTTGAAATGTCATTACTTGGAGAACTATCCTTCTTTTTGGGTCTTCAGATATGTCAAATCAACCAAGGACTTTTTATTTCTCAAACTAAGTATATCAGAGAAATTCTAAATAGGTTCGGAATGAAAGATTGCAAACTAGTTACCATTCATATGCAAACCAGTTGCAAATTGAGCAAAGATGATGATTCAAAGTCTACAGACCATAGGAAATACAGGTCAATGATTGGTATCTTACTATATGTGACAACATCCAGACCAGATGTAATGCAGGAAGTTGGACAAGTGGCATGATTTCAAGCAACACCAAATGAATCACATGTATTAGCAGTAAAGAGGATTTTAGATATCTCAAAGGAACATAAGAGTTTGGTTTATGGTATCCAAAAGGAAAGGGTCTATCACTTATTGCCTATACAGATGCAGATTTTGAACGTTTCATTGATGACCGACAAAGCACCAATGGAGCAGATTTCTACTTGGGTGAGTTTTTAGTATCATGGATAAGCAAGAAACAATCATCAGTATCCTTATCTACAACCGAGGCAGAGTATATTGAAGTAGAAGGATGTTGTATCTCAAAGAACCCGGTGATGCAGTCCAAGACGAAGCAAATTCCAATCAAGTATCACTTTCTATGGGAACATGTTACAGAGAAGAACAACATGGTTGACTATGTGAGCACAAAATAACAAGTGGCAAACATATTTACAAAACCACTTCCACGAGAATCCTTTGAGTATCTACACCAGAGACTCACAATATTTTCTGCTCCAAAATGAATTCTTTTGAATGCTTATCTTATATGCCTTAGATTTACATGAGGAAGCACCATAAAGAAGACAGTTCAGGTTGGAAGATCAGTTTCAGGAAGAGTTCAGTTAGAGGGAGTATCCCCAAGGACAATTCAGTTACGGGGAGCAGCCCTGGATGGAAATATACCTTTGCCATTGATGACAAAGGGGGAGATATTTATCAGATGCAAAGGTAAATTCTTGGAGAAAGAGCACAGAGGCATGGTTCGAGGGGGAGAGATGGTCACAGGGGGAGCATGAGTGACATGACTTGAGCATTGCATAAGAGTGTTTCCATCAATTCAAAAGGGGGAGACTGTTGATTATTTGGGTTGGTTTTCATTGATGTCAACCTTTGAAGAAAGTTCAGTAGTGAATTTCGGTAGCACAAATTTTTGAGTAATGGACCCAAGTTTGTTTGATGTATAATGGTATGAGTTTTTATATATTTGAAGGTAATACTATTATGTATGGATAGTACACGTCATGCCATTTTTGATGGAATGTGGAACATCAAATAACTCCTCACGGTTAGAGAGTTATGACCATGTGAAGTTGGAGAACCCTCACGAGTCATCTAGAAGCCCCAAAAGGTCAGAGTAGTCAAAGTGGTTGCAAAGAAGAAATTATTTAAATAATAAAGTGAAGTGATGAGTGTACTATAATTCAAAGTGGATACAAAATAAATTATTTAAATAATAAATTTAATGGAGAAATTACTAAGTGGACAAGTGGTTAGAAGTGGGTTATCCCTAAAATAAGGAAAGTGGGTTAAGATGGTTAGAATGTAATTTAAATAATAAAGTGAAGTGATGAGTGTACTATAATTCAAAGTGGATATTAAAAAAATTATTTAAATAATAAAGTTAATGGATAAATTACTAAGTGGACAAGTGGTTAGAAGTGGGTTAGCCCTAAAGTAAGGAAAGTGGGTTAAGATGGTTAGAAGTTAACCCCTTGAGGAAGCTACATGAAAGTATAAATAAGAGGCAAGGGCCTCTCATTTTTAATTACACTTGAGAATATTGAATATCTACAAGTGATTGAGGTAACCAAAGGATATCTAAGCCGAATTTCAGAGGGAAGGTGAAGTAAAGAAGGCTGAAATTCAAGGGAGGATAAATTCTTTTGATGATGCTTTCCAAGGTATGTTATTTACAGGTCATCTCACTATTTTTGCAATAAAAAATTTCTAGAATGATTCAGACCGTGAAATTGGGAGGCCATTGAGGAAACATATCCAAGTAGTTGTGATACAAATTTCATCTTGTGGGTCGTTGTATTTTTGGAGTTACACGCTGTGGAAAATAGGGTTTGTGGCTAGTCCTGAAACTAGTCTAAAAAATGTGTTTTGGGTAAAAAAGTCATAACTTCTTCATAACAGATACAAATTCAATAATACCAAATGTATTGGTTAGAGTATCATCTTTAGTATTCTTTGTACAATTTTCAGATCCATACAACAATTATTCCGTGTGGGGCACGCTCTACAAGTTCGCTCTCTAGAATAATCCAGAATTCAACAAGGTATGCCATTTTTGCTATAACTCCTTTTCTGAGAGGTTCCAAGTAGTGAAGTCTGGAGGAATTTCATAAAAGACACTGAAGAACACTATGTACCATTTTTAGATCTATATTCATTACAGGTACATAGTTATGATTATTTCAATTTAGGGTTGTTGACTAATCCAAAATTAGTCATGTGAGACTAAAGTAAAGTTTGATGAAAATGCTAGTCTCTTGTTGTTAAAGTTAAGGAAGGTTTGCAGGTATGTGATCTTATACACTAGGTCTATTACAGAGTTACAAATCAGATTTGGATGATGAAATTGATGAGGGATTTTGGTTGAGGTACATGTTGGGTACATGGTTGAGACAAGTAGTTGATGAGTTGGCACATACATGAGGTGTATAGTTGATGATGTTGGTACATATGGATGAGTCATAGTTGATGAGTAGTTGATACATGATTGGTACATACTTGGTACATGGTTGGAGGCACTTGTTAGTATTATTTTTGACACATGGTTTATGGATGATGTAGCATACTTGTTTTGGTATATTATTAGAAGCACATATTGATCTTGGTGATGATTATGAGTTTTTTTGTTATGCTTGGTTGATGCACATCTTTGAGTGTTGTCTTGGTGATTGATCTTGGTGAGTAGATCTGATTTGGTTGATAAGATTGATTAGACAGGTTGTTGTGATAGGTTCTTTGGACAAGTTGTTGTGACATGTTATTTGTACAAGTTTGGTGCATGGTTGATGCACTTGTTCATGGTACAAGTTGAGGTATAGGTTGGTGCATGGTTGATACACTTGTTTATGGTACAGGTTGATTACAGGTTGTTTGGTATAGTTTGGTGCATGGTTGATGCACTTGTTTATGGTACAAGTTGATTACAGGTTGAGGTACAGGTTGATGCATGGTTTAGGTTATTAGTATAGGTTGTTTGGTGCAGGTTAATATGTACAAGTTTACAACAATATATCTCATAGTGATAGTGTGATAGTGGTTCCATCATTCTACTTCTACGTCAGGGCGGTTGGATGGGGCAAGGTAAGGTGGTTGTATCCACCTTTCAGTTGTAGCTAGAGAACATAGGGGGTCATAGTCTCCTTCTGGTTGTATCCATGGAATTGGGGAGTTGGAGCTTCCCTCAGGTTGTAGCCTGAGAAATTAGGGGGTTGGAGCCTCCCTCCAATTGCAGCTCGAAAACAAAGCAAGTTGGAGCTTCCAATGAATGTAATTCTTAAAGACATATAATAAAAAGAATTATGTGGTTTTCTCCTGCTTTGGGTTTCCACGTGAAAACACTAGTGTACTGTGTATGTGTATGATTGCTCATTTGTTCATTGTTTATTTACTCTGCAACTATTGGATGATAATTATGCTACATTGATATAACACTTGCATATTATGGTTAAAAAGGATTGAATTTATCTATTATTGATTCCACCCCCTCTCAATAATCCAACAACCTCTTCTGATGAAAGTGATGGAGAAGAAACAAATGTAGGAGAGGTCCTCTTCAAAACCGAAGAAACCCGAGATGATGATCACAAGAGTTCTAAAGAAGAAGAAATTATATCTGAACTAGCTATGATTCTTTTTTGGGGATATAGAGTCAATACAGAAAGTGAACAAGAGGATGGGAATATTGATAAATTGAATCATGTTGAAACAAAAAATAACAATATCAAAAAAAAAAATAGAAAGCTAAGAAGTGAATTGAGTACTTGCGAAGAAGATAATCATAAGCTTGAAAGGATTATTGATAGCTTGAAGGAACAATTGGAAGACTGTGAGAAATTGAAAGCAGAATTGGATCACACAAAAGGAGAGCTAATATTGACAATAGAGAAGTTGGAGAAGTTTGAAAGAAGCACTGGAAAGCTAGATGAAATCCTTAGCAATAAAAGATCACTGAACGACAAGACATGACTAGGATACAATGCCAATTTGAAGACAATAAAACAAGAGAAGGAAGATGAAAAAGATGGAACCAACACTCTAGAAGAAGTTGAAGAACAACAAGAACAAAAAAGATGATAATCTCTCGTCAGGTATGAAAGAAATCAAAGATAAATATTCAGAAGGAATGAAACACCAATAATACCCTCTTCTAATAGGTATGGATTTTTTTTTCTTGGTCACTATTATGTTTGTGGAAATTTTGGACACAAGGGAATCAATTGTAGAATCAATGAAAGAAACAACTATGCAAGAAACATGAATGGTAGTAGATATGGAAATGATCGTGGATCAAAACATTAATGGAATTTTCTCCATTAATGGATCAAAACATTGTATTCTATAAATGTGATAATCTTGGTCACAAAGCACGAGATTGCATATATATGAAATAATATGCTCCTATGCCAACCACAATATGGAGAAAGAAAGAGATTCCAAACAATGAATTTTTTCTAATAGCATTGATCGTTAAAGAAAGTAAAGAAGAAAATGAATGGTACATAGATAGTGGGTGCTCATCTCACATGATTGGGGATCAAAAATAATTTTTCAGCTTGAACAAAAGGGATGGCAATGTTGCATTTGGAGATAACTCATCAACCAAAGTACTTGGAAAAGGGTTAGTTAATATTGGAAGTGAAAATATAAAAGAAGATAGTGTCTTATTAGTTGGGAATATGAAGCATAATCTCCTCAATGTGAGTAAAATGTGTGATCAACGATACACCCTCACGTTTGACTCTCGAAGATTCAAAATAATAGAAGAATATTTAGGAAGATTGGTTGCACCACTAAAATAAGACCAAGTAACATATACATCCTATACCAAGAGAAGAGAAAGAATATTGAAGACACACAAAAGAGTTCAAAGGTAGACCATGAGAAGAGAAAGAAGATTGAAGACACATGGAAGAGCTCAAAGGAAGAAAAGGACCAGAATATCGGAAAGAAAAATGAAGTACCACTAAGTTCCCTTTGTTCAAGGGGAGTAGCCCTAAATAATAGAGTAACATTTTTCCATTGAACTTAAGGGGAGCAGCCCCACACTTTTCCATTGATGTCAGAGGGGGAGAGAAACCAGGAGCATGATGACAGGGGGAGCGTGAGTGTTTCCATCAATGACAAAGGGGGAGATTTTTGGAAGATTTTTTGTTGTCATTGATTTCAACGCTAGAAGAAGCTAATAATTCCACATTTGCTTGAAGAAGAAGAGTACAAAAGATGGAGATTGTTGAAAGCATTATTTGTGGTCAATTCAGATACCCTATATTTGAGGGAATTTTTACCATACATAAATAACTCAAACGGAAGCACAAGTTACATGGTTGGAAATATTATTCTAAGACCTTTCCAACAATATATGGAAGTCCCTCTAACTCCCAAGTAATGAGGAGATATGAATTTTTCCGTCCGACAACCCAGCCAGAAAATTAAGGACAGTTCAGCTAGGTCGGCCGAGAAACTAAAAATAGGGACATAACTACAATAACTATAGGATGGATTTTCTCATTTTTATAGCATCCAAGCTAGTGATATCTTAGCACAATTTTTGAGTGAAGAAACTAGGAGGATAAGGAGCTCTTATGAAGGATATTTTCTAGTCTTGTGGTGATGTTTTGATCATTGATATGGGTTCACTATAATATGGATGGTTGATTCTTACACAAGGTTCTATGTGGTTTTTGGGGTTTATATGTGGACCCATGTGGACCTAGGATTTCTATATGGACCTAGTCTCTAAGTCGACCTAGTTTGATGATGATGATGTATCAATGATATTCACAAAGATAGTGACAGTGGTAGTGACAATCTATGTGGACCCAGTTTGTATGTGGACCCAGTTTGATGGTGTTGATATAAGTGTTCATTATCTCTTATATATTCTTGGGTGTAAGGAAGGGGCAAGGATAGAAGGTTTAACCCCCTATTCATCTTGGAGGATTGTATCTTCCCTTGGAGGCTTTTCCCTCCCTTGGAAGTTGTATCTTCCCTTCGAAGTATTTACTTCCTTTGAACAATAACTATTGATTACTTCACACATATTTATTATGCATGGTGTATGGTGTTTCTTCTATTGCTATTTATGGTTCATTGGATATATATTGAATACACAATATGATTGAAGTATAAGTTGAAAAGGTGTTTAAATATTGCTTACTATTGATTCACCTCCCTCTCGGTATCAACAACTCCATTGATAGTGAGTGTCCACATCCCCAACAAAGATACCTTCATTTCCCAAATGATACAAGATTCCTTTCCCAACCCTTTACCTTTAACTTGATTTATTTTTCCTTTTTTTAAGAGAGAGGTGGATGTGGAATCTTAGTCATCCCTTAAAGGCATATGGGATGATACATGTTAGTGAGAATTGTTTTAGATATCCTTGTTTTATAATAAGCATATTCCTCATATATAATTCCTTGGACAGTCCATAATCTTTTGGGTTAGATATTATTCATTATTAGATGTATGAGTGTATCCTTATACATAACCAACAATCTATTCAGACATAGGTCTGAATTGCTCGTAGTCGTCCATTATATAGGCTATTGGAAAATTGGTTGTCATTGATTTCAACCTTAGAAGAATCCCTCAAGCAAATCCCACAAGCCCCTAAAAGTGATGATGATGTTTCCACTTGAAGAAGCCTTGAAGAGTCTTGAAGGATCCTTGACATAAGTGTATATAACTCCAAAGTGGTCCCCTTATGGTGTATCTTTTAAGCATGGCCCTCATGGGATACGATAACATGTGGTTGTTTCCACATGCCCACTTTGAGTTGTACACAAATGGAGCCTTGAAGGAGCCTTGAAGAATCCCTAAAAGAAAGTGAAGCAACCCCTAAATCCAAGAGAATAATCCCCTAAATATAAGAGAAGAAGCCCCTAAAGTAAAGTAAAGAAGCCCCTAAGGTCGTCCATCCTTAAGGAAGAGGTGTGACCCAAACGTTGCAAACCTTGGTCTCACCCCCTCATGTGGAGAAGACTCATATAAATAATAAGAGCCTTATTTTTCATTTGTATCGCACCAATTTGACATAGCCAAGGAAGAGGAGCGAATTTTATCCTAGAGGAGAAAATTTCCAAGGGAAGATGAAGTGAAGAAGGGTGAAATTCCAAGG
>ML792927.1:474567-490212 GCA_009831015.1 Picea engelmannii
TGAATAAGCCAAGCAGACTATTATGGATGTAAGGATTTAGTTGGAAGAAGCCAAAGTGATTGAAGAAACACACAAGAGACAACTGGAAGAAAAAAAGAAAATAACAGAGAATATGGAAGATAAAATAGTCTCACTAAGAATGGAACTATAGAAGAAGGACATCAAACTAAATTTTGGCAATAACACAAAAATACTAGATGAAGTCATCTGCAATAAAAAACCATTCTATTTCAAGTTTGGACTTGGATACAAACAAAATAATATTGATGAGGGTTCAATCTCTATGATGATAGGAAATGAAGCAGGGCAAATAAGTTATGCAGATACTATCAAGGGTTCCATCAAGAAAGAAGAATGCAAGCATCTAAAGGAGGACATACAAAAACCATAAATAAAGAATAATCAAGAATAAGATTGTGAATTCATAGGAACATGGAATCAACAACCAGAAATAAAGAATACCAAAGAAGAATATCATGATTTCATAAGAACAACACCAACTAGAAGACCACCCACACCTAGGTATAAAAAATATTTTCTTGGCTCGTGTTATTCTTGCAATAATTTTGGGCATAAAGACATAAATTGTAGAGCCTATGCAAAGGGTAGAAACACTTGGAACATAAGTAGCTATGAAAATCCAAAGAATCATTATGAAGGCAATTATCCCATAAATCCTCGTGAGGCGTTTGACATAAATTATAACAGTTTTCGTTCTCTGGGTTATGAAATTGAATGCTACAAATGTAACAATTTTGGACACAACTAGAAATTGCAGAAGTGATTTGATAGTTTCTTCAATGGAAACTAGACATGTTCCTTTCAATCATATAGGGGGACAACAAAGAACTTGGAAAAGAAAACAAGAATATTTGAAGGTTGAGGAATGTGTATTTTCCTTACAAGCCCAAAATAGAAGAAGCCATTGGTATATTGACAGTGGATGCTCAAAGCATATGACTGGACACAAAAAACATATTTGTAACATTAAAGAAATAAAAAGAGGGGTCTGTCACGTTTGGCAATGATAACTTAGCAAAAATTATAGGAAAAGGCATAGTTAGTTTTGGAAACAAAGATGTTGTGGCATAGAATTTCCTACTTGTTGAAAATATGAAGCATAATTTGCTAAGTGTGAAACAAATGTGTGATCATGGACACACACTTATATTCAATTCAAAATAATGTGAAATAAGGAAAGAAGGATCATGAAGACTAGTGGCAACAACAACAAGGACTACAATCAACATACACATCTTGAATGAGATCGAAGAAGAAATATGTTGTTTGGGAAAAGAAGATGAAAGTTGGATTTGGGATAGTATAATGGGCCATATACACTTTGTAATATCCCTCGGCTACACTCAATTACAATGTAAATGAAAATGTACTTAAGCCGGTGAGCTGTTTTGATATCATTTTGTATGCACATTTCATGGCATAGTGTGTGCATGTACTACGTAGTAAAATGATGAAGTTTTCACATTCCAGGATACCGCGTGCAACAACACAAGTGCGCACAATTTTGAGGCCAGGTAGCCTTTGGAGTATATGATGCGTTTATAGGCTGGTGAGCCAGTTATTATAAGCTAGCATGCTTATGTTTTGATTAGGCCGGAGAGCCTAGATGTTAAAGGCCAGTGCGCCTATTTTTTATATATCTTATAATTAATATAAAATACATCGTTGTGCTCAGACCAACCACGATAAAAGAGACGGGGGACTAAAATCCACTGGTTAGGGAAAGGGAAGGGCCTAAAAGTTAAGGAAAAGGGATAAGCTAGGGATCTTAAGACAAAAAAGAATATTATATTAATATTTCTTAAATCATAAAGTATGGATAATTATTTTATCCTAAGTTCTAAAGTTGAGAACAAGTGGGCCAAAGTAGCTCCCAACATGACAAGTGTCAAGTTGGGGACATGCATACATATTGGTGGGACTCAGTCCATTTTCCCATATTTTCCATCATTCCTTCCATCATTTAGTCATCCAGTCAATCATCCATGAGCATGCACACACCCATTGAGCTATCCTTCATATTTTCATGACTGTACTTGAACCTGTATCCATAGCCATTTCCTGTTCGTGTAGCTGGTTAGCTTGGTCGCTGGACTGAAGAGGCAGTTTGTCAAGCCCGTGGGATATTGAAGAGGTGGGTTATCAGACACGTGAGCAATTTCTCTCTGGGTGAGATAATTGTTGGGAATTTATTTCCTAAAGATGTTGAACTGCAACTACAATGCTCTAAGACTTCCTATCTGGCATGTTGCTAAAGCCTGGAAAGGAAGTCACGAAGCCAAAGGACTGTTGAGCAGAGAAGGGGCACACTTTCTGGGTGGGACATGCATGTGGGAAATGAGGGATTGTAGGTTGTTAGTTGAGTGAGCACCTGAGACAGAGTCTTTCCTATTGTCTATGAGCCTTTAGCCTAGTTAGGAGTCCCTTTACCTGGGTGGAGCTTAGTCCCAGCTCGGGGGTGATTCACTGTTGAGAGTGATGAGTAGTGTGGTCTAAGGCTAGGAGGTTCGTGGAAGGTTTGGACGTAGTTGGTAACATTGTGACCAAGATAAGTGTCAATTTTATGATAAATTTACATGCTGCATTGTTATTTATGTGTGTATTTTTATGGGTTTATCATATGTGCGGTTATAACTGTGTTTATTTTTATGGGTACTTCCTGTATATGTTGCATGTATATGTTTACTGTTACTTCAGTGTGAATCTGTGCATTTACATATGTATTTGTATGTTTACGTTTATATATATAAATCTTCCACAAGAGTTCTGTGTGTGTATATTTTAATTGCATGCAATTCAAAAAAATTATGTGGCATAGCTCAGTTGGATGTTGGGTATGTTACAGTATGTTACGCAGGGAGAACAGTAAGAGTTCTCTGGCATAGCGTGGTCCGGTATGGATGGTCGGGGATGTTACAAATTGGTTTCAGAGCTTAAGTTTTCAACACTGAGCCTGGATGGGCCGATAAAGTTGAGTTGAAGCGAAATGTCACAGAGGATTTATTTCGAAGTGGCCAAATTTCAGTTTGTAGAGTGTCCATGGTAAAAAGTAACAACAACTGGGTGGAATTGGGGAAAAGCCCCAATTTCTGTTGTTGAATTCATGAGAAAATGGATAAATTCGGCCAAGTGATAAGAAATTACTGATTTAATATTTTTTCTAGCAAATTCGGACCAGGATTTGGTCAAATTTGAAGTTACAGTGAAGCCATGACAGTTGGAGCGAATTTAGTAATTAAAATTCTCAATTTGCGAATTGATTTTTGGATAAATCTGTTCCATAAATGTCAACCCACAACGATTTGTTGTTGCATAGTTTGAATTGGTGTTATCGGGGTGAAATTGAATGAATTTCGTGGTTGCAGAATGTCTATGGTAAATTGGGGAAAAAGTTAAGAAAAAGCCCGAATTTCTGCAGCGGAATTCACGAGGAATTGATGCGCATAAAAATGAATGTGCACGGGTGAGCGCACTAAAAATGCATGATGCGGAGTGAAAAGATTGTGATAGGTAAAATTCATCACTGCGCATCAAGATATTGGCGTGCTGGTGCGCGCACTAAATATTGGTGTCGTGCGGAAAACTGTTAGTGTGCGGGTGTGCGCACTAAATTTTGAGCACTGCGTGGAAAAATGTTAGTGTGTGGGTGTGCACACTAAATTTTGGGCACCGCGTGAAAAGATGTTGGTGTGCGGGTACGCGTGCTAAATTTAGCATTGTGTGGTGCACACACACATAATAATGGTGCATGTGGTGTGCGCGGTATTGGCTGAGCGCAGAGAAACTTTGTTGGTGCGCGCGAAATGTGGGTATATGTTGTCACGCGACAATTTAGTTAATGGTGCGCACAGAGTATTGGTGCGCGATAGGGGCATACTAAAATTTGGCATGGTGTAGTGCGTAGAATATCAGTGCATGATAAAAATACTGCGCGCAACAGGTAACAGTGCAAGAACCAAAACTGTGCGCGGTAGATATT
Organism: Picea engelmannii; assembly: GCA_009831015.1. Lineage (NCBI taxonomy): Eukaryota > Viridiplantae > Streptophyta > Pinopsida > Pinales > Pinaceae > Picea > Picea engelmannii. Next base: position 478,568 of record ML792927.1, read on the forward strand.
GGCGTGCGACACAAAAGTAGTGCGTGCAAGTTATTGGCGCGATGGAGAAGTGATACACAGTGTTTCTAAAGTGCGCGAAGCATGATTACATTGTGTTGTTGTCGTGCATGGTGAATATGGGTTTACAAGTTGAAACTTGTGCGTGCGAAGTTGTTTGAAGGGTGAACAACAACAGAAAACCAACGATTTTCTGCGACGTTTTGTATCATTTGAATGTCATCTTTTTGGCAGCGTGTTTTTGAGGCCTTAAGAGCGTTTTTAGCAACTCAAAAACCGTGAAACAAATGTGTAGTGAAGCGCAAATGAAAGATCTCAGATATATCTTTCTAATGGTGTAAATTGTTTGTCAAACAGAGCTTTTATGAGAATGTTACAGCTTAAACAATGAAGGGTAAATTTTAAGACCCATCTAACTTCAAAGAGCCATAACTTTATGCTCCGGAATCAGATTGAGGCACAGGAGGAGTCAATGGAAATATATTGATCCATAGAAGACATTACAAGAGTTGAATTAAATTTATGGGCATGTTAAAATTTTTTAAAATGGAAAATAAGGCACCTGTAGCATATAAGTTACAATATGGTATTTTGGCCTAGAACTTCAGCAGGTTGTAAATAGAAGCCTAGAACCCAGAATGAGGTGAAACTTGGAAAGAATGTCCATAAGATGTATATGAAGAAACAAAATTGAGATCCTATGAAAAATCCAAGGGAATAGGTGCGAAATTGCTTAATTACAGTGCAGAGTTGTGCCAAGTTGAATAATGAACTAAAACATTACTGGGCAAGTTTTAAATAGCCATAACTTTCTGCTCAAGACTTAGAATTGAGAATGGGAGAAGGTGTTGGAAAGGTCTTGGACAGTAGAATCTAAATATACAACCATAAAATTGATTTGGACATTCAAATTTTCAGGAAATTAGAGGAAAAAATTCTGATATATATTATTGAACCATAATGGTTCATATTTTCATGAAATTGTTGAAACAATTAGCCTGACAAAGTTTTTTTGGCTGCACATTTTGTAGAGTTAAAAACAACTAGATCATATCAAGATCAACATTGAGTCCAGAGTAATGGAAGAGGCACAGGGGACTTACAGTCAAAAGGATGAGATTAGAGGGATGGATGTCCATTTGGGCATTGAAAGAACAAACTGCAATGGACATGGAGAAGGAAGGGATGAAAACATGAATATGGAAGAGACCATTAAAAATTTGCAGAAGGATGTACAAAGCCATAAAACTGATAATGAAAGGCTTATGAGAGCCAAGGAAAAATAGGATGACTTCAATGTGAATTTATTGGAGAGCTTGAACATAATAGAAAAGAAATTGTACAAGGAGAGTGGCTCAAGCAAATCAGGAAGTCACAGGCCTTCTGATGAGAAAAGAAAATCAAGGAGTGTTAGCAGACATCACCATCACTCCCCAAGGCATTATAATAAGAGAGCACAAAGAAAATCAAGTCCATCCCCTATCAGAAAGCATAAGAGGTCTGGGGTGGATGAGCTATGAGGAGAAATGAACAAAATCAAACCTCCTACATTTGATGGTGAGCAAAAGAAGGATGAAGATGCAGAAACATGGTTGTTAGGCATGAGAAAGTATTTTCAATTACATAATTATTCTGCTCGTGCAGAAGGTAGAATTTCTATCTATCAACTCAAGGGAAAGGCATCCATGTGGTGGGATCAACTTGTGTAGGTGCAACACATTAAAGAGAAAAGTGTTACTTGGAAGGAATTCAAGAAGTATTTTGAGAAGAAATACTTGACTAAGAGATATTATGACAAGAAAATGAAAGAGTTCTTTGAACTCAAGCTTGGGAGTATGACAATAGATGAATATGAGAGAAGGTTCTTAGAACTACTGAAGTATGTCTCTTTCATAAAGGATGAGACAGTTAAGATTCAAAGGTATTTGAGTGGTTTTCCATCATTCATCAGTGACAAAATACAGCATGATGATACCAAGACATTGGAGGAGACCATAAGGTGAGCTAAATGCCTTTATGATCAACAAAAATCAAGACCAACTTTCCAAAAATCTTGGGAAGCCAAAAATAAATTCAAGGTGGATTAGAGGAAGAAGGGAGCTAAGCCACCATTCTTCAAAAATAATCCACAGGGACAACAAACTTCTAGAGAGCCCAGAACGATTGAAACAAGGGGTCAAAGGCCAAGGAAACCACCTATTCAATGTTGGGGTTGTAAAGGAGATCACATGTACAGAGATTGTCCTCACAGAGGTGAAAAAGGGAGAACTGTTCACAATGTATGACAAGCTGAAACAATGGAGGACATGGGTAGAAATGTGCCAAGGATCTATGCTGCCCTAGACAACAAGAAAGCAGAGTATTAGTCACATATGATTGAAGTGGAAGGTATGATCAACAACCAAACCATTGCTATTTTAATTGATTCAGGAGCCAGTCATAGTTATATAGATCCTAAGATGGTGGAAAGTTTGCATTTGCCAAGAAGCAAGCATGGGAAATCTTGGTTGGTGCAGCTGGCTACAGGAGCCAAAAGAAAAGTTAATGATATGGTTAAGTCATGTCTTATGGACATGAATGGACTGAACACCAGGGAAGATTTGAACATCTTGCCTTTAGGTTCCTATGACTATCTAATTGGGATGGATTGGTTGGACCAACATCATGCTGTCCTAGACTGTCATAACAAGGAATTTACTTGCTTGGATGAAGAAGGGAACCTAAGGAAAGTGAAGGGAATTCCCAGGGCTGTAACCATGAGATAAATTTCAGCATTGCAGCTGAAGAAATGTTACAGAAAAGGGTGTCAAATCTTTGCAACTCATATGGAAGAGACACCTAAAGATAAGGTGCCAAATTTGGAAGATTATGCAGTTCTAGAAGATTTTGAAGATGTCTTCAAGGAGGTGCCAGGACTACCCCCAAAGAGAGATATTGATTTCTCTATAAATCTAATGCTTGGAGCAGCTTCAGTGTCAAAGACTCCTTACAGAATGAGTACACCAGAGCTGAAGGAGTTTCAAATGCAACTTGAAGAGATTTTGAAGAAGGGGTATATACACCCAAGTGTGTCACCTTGGGGTGCCCTAGTCTTGTTTGTGAAGAAGAAAGATGGAACATTAAGATTGTGCATTGATTTCAGACAGTTGAATAAAGTGACTGTTAAGAACAAGTATCCTCTGCCAAGGATTGATGATCTTGCATGTACCTCAATAGACACATGCAGACACCTTCATTCTTCCACCTATCCAAGATCATGAGCATTGCACATGCCAACTCTTCTTCAGATGAGAGTTATGATTCAGAGGAATCGGATGATTCAGATATAGATTCGGCACAGTCAGAGCATCCAAATGCAGTTGAGGAGCCAGAGAAGAGGCCCAAGTGGGCACAAACTACTCTTTAGGATGCAAGGGATCTTGTAGGTGATCCAGATGACACTAGGAGGACTCGATCTGATTTCGAGGAGCCTCCTATTGCACTCACTGCCACTAAACCATTGCCCTCCAGACATATTTTCTTGGTTCAGTCTTTAGATCGACAATCTTATGGCGAGGCTGCTGGAAATCCCTTTTGGGAATCGACCATGCAGGAGGAGTAAAACTCCCTCCTTGAGAACCAGATTTGGGATCTGGTTCCCCTTCCTTTTGGAAGGAAAATTTTCATATGCAGATGGGTCTACAGGACCAAGAGTGAAGTGGATGGAAAAATTAGCAGATACAAATCCAAGCTTGTTTCCAAAGGCTTTCAACAGGTGCATGGAATTGACTATGATGAGACCTTCACTCCAGTAGCTAAGATGGATTCCATATGTTTGGCACTTTCCATTGCAGCAACCAAGTGATGGAAGTCCATCAGATGGACATGAAGAGTGCATTTCTTCACGATGATCCCTCTGAGGAGATCTATATGGAGTAGCCCTAGAGATTTATGCAGGATTCATCTTTGGTCTGTCGACTGAAGAAGTCTCTTTGTGGCCTCAAGCAGGCTCTGAGGGCATGGTATTCCAAGATGGACTCCTACCTGCTATCACATAAATTTGTACATTGTAAATCAGACCTGAATGTCTACATGCTCAGGATGGTTGATTCACTTCTACTCTTAGTTCTGTACGTTGATGTTTTGTTGATCATCGGTTGCTTAACTTCAGCGATTGCTGCAGTCAAGAGGATTCTACATGAAATGTTTTTGATGATGGACATGGGCCTGCTACACTTCTTCCTTGGACTCGAGATCGGTCAGGATGCATCAGACATCAAACTGTCTCAGGCCAAGTATGCACCAGATTTCCTTGAGAGATTTCACATGACAGACTGCAAGTCTGCTCCGACTCCTTTCCTATCAGGATTCAAACTTGAGGATGGCGGGGACACTCCGCTGGTTGATAGCACACTGTACAGACAACTAGTGGGGAGCTTGTTATATCTCACACACTCTAGACCAGACCTCTCCTATGCAGTTGGCGCAGTTTCCAGGTTCATGCAGGAGTCACATGAGCTACTTTGGAAGGTTGCAAAGCGTATCCTTCGATACGTACAAGGCACCATCACCTTGGGATTCATTATGCAACAGACTCTACATTATATCTCATCAGGTTTACTGATTCTGACTGTGTTGGCGATAACACTGATCGCAAGTCCACATTTGGTTACTCACTCAGTCTTGGTTCCGGTCCTATCTGTTGGTTGAGCAAGAAGCATGTTGTTATTTCTCTTTCTTCAGTCGAGGCAGAGTACAGAGGGGTAGTTAACATAACCATCCAAGCTATGTGGCTACAACATTTTCTCACAGATTTGTGCATTCAGTTTCATCGGTCGATTGTCATCTAGTGTGACAACTAGATCACTCTGAAGTTCTGCAGAGATCTAGTTCAGAGGCAGCGGATGAAGAACATCGAGATCCACATGCACTACATCCAGAACTTATTACATGAGGGGATCATCGACCTACATTTCTTTCCTTCATCAAAACATATGACATACATCTTCACCAAGACCTTCACTGAGCATAAGTTCCATTCTTTGCGAAGTCGTCTTGGAGTGAAGGACACAATTGCCTAGTAATTGTAGTTATTCTTTTTACATACATTGTACCTTGAGGGGGGGGGGCAGTTTCCCATGAGGTTTTCCCTCTTTCCTCACTTTATTTTAGTGTATCTTTTGTATTTGGGTACCTAACATAGCCTCGTTGTCGGGACCCATTCTTTATTTTCACCATAGTGATGTTCAGGGGGGGTGTTGGAGTTACTTCACACACACCTAGGATTTTTTTTTTTCCTAAGGTTTTTCCTTGTTTATTAGTCATAATTAGTCATTATCTAGTCTCTTATATTTTAGGGGAGAAAATTCTTCCTGTAGAATATTCTCTTCAGTTTGACTAATTGAGTTGAGTCTAGATGCTGCATTGGTTTTGTCACCATGCAACATTGGGATAATCACCATGCTAATGCGCACTTGCCTTGGTTTCATCACCAGATTGGTGCATTACCCTTGATTCCTTGATCTATTCCTCACTACACTCGGTTTCAGTCAGTTAACTGAAGACCGGTTGACTAGTTAACTCAGCTAGGTGGCAGTTCACTCCCGTAACTGTCTGAGAGACTAGACTAGGTGGCAGTTCACTCCCATAACTACTGGTGTGTGTTGAGATCACTCTATACCACCACTATGGCACATTGGTTCTCCTCCAGTGCTCATTGGTTGAGTTATACAAAGTATATCATGTGTAAATTATTCATTATTCATTACGGTTAATGATAATTCTTCCATTCTTTTCTCTCTTGCTTCTTCTTTCTCAATTTCTCTCTGAAAATGTGTGTAGTATTTTCTAGCTAGATCTATTATGTGTAGGTTCAACACATTTACAATACCAAATACAAAATATTTGATTTTAAATGCATAACAAATCTCTTCTTTATCCATGCTTGAAATATTTTTTGTTTGAGGGCATTTTCGAAATTATCACAACCATTTTTTAATCAACATTTGGTACTAGACTTTTGTGGTCCATCATCAAGAATAACATTTAATTCATACGTATGAGGAATTCCCAAGATGAAAATAAGGTACTTATTATTATTTAAGTGAAAGAATTTTTTTTACTTAACATGTACTAGGAAAGCACAAGATGCAAATGAGGGGCTTATTACTATTCAAGTGAAATAAGATTTTTTACTTAACTTGGATGAGGAATGCACAATATGCAAATGAGGTACTTATTACTACTTAAGTGATTTAATTTACTTAACTTGGATGAGGAATGCACAATATGCAAATGAGGTACTTATTACTATTTAAGTGATTTAATTTGGATGATTTCATGTTTTTAAGGATTTTATTTGGATGATTTCACGTTTCAAGGCCTCTTTTTATATAATGTAAGATTGTAACAAGTGAAATGGTTTAGGTTTTAACTTTTTAATTATAATGAATATTGTGGGTTTTTACACTTGTAAGTGTTATTCGCAAATACAAACTTCACGTAGGATGGTTTAGCTTATACAATGACTACGAACACTTTGTTTTAGCATATCACAGTATGTATAACTAGCATACCTCAAAGCCATGGTTTATTTGCATGCTCTCAACTTGTCCAATCTAGTAGTTAACAACCACATCCAAACCCTTGGCAAATGTTCATGTTCCATACCAACACAAAATAAAAACAAATGTTCAAACAACTTGAGCTCACTTCGACATTTCATTTCCCCCGCTTCAGGGTTGTGCTAGTTATGTCATTGTTACCCTATGCACCAAGTTGAATCAATTCCAAAGAAACATTCACATCATTGATGTTGAACACACATTGCTAACAATTGTCCATGTTTATGTCTTTGTCACCCTATGTACCAAATCAAAAGATAAAAAAAGTATTTCTACACCAACAAAGAAAAAGCATTTAGCATTATTCTCTTCATCAAAGAAAGAGCATTTAGCAATTTTTCTAAACCAACAAAGAAAGAGCGTTTGACATGACAAAAAAATAAAGTATTATCTTCATCCCACAAAGAAAAGTTGAGATTCTATGTTATTTCCACCCAATGTGGCAAGTCACTTGTTGGTAGACTTGCTAATTTATATCTATATATTCAAAAGTTATCTTCCATGTCACTTCTCAATAGCTAGCATACTTGGCTCAATAATTTTCATCAATATAAAATGGAAAGAACGGAAACTAATTCCATCTTTGCATAAACAAGGCAATAAAAAATGTCATTTTGCATATTAACCAAGTATTTTTATAATTAAAATAATCACTTGTTTATGTTATTACATAGAAACTAAATAACTACAACATAATCTTGTGTTATTGCAATTGTGTGCAAATATTTGTTCACATGCTCCGAGTCAATAGCTATGCTCTTAGGGGAGTTAAAATACAAAAAAATTCATCAATAAGACTGTCATGAAGGGTTAGTATGCTCTAAGTCTGAATAAATGACAATTATTCATTTTTAGAAGATCAAATGCTCAAGAGAAGCATTTGCAATTCGTATTTCTATTGATTAATTGATAGAAACGTTTGCAAATTTTCTTTCATATTTCTCAATAGTTAAACGGAATGATCCCTATAATGGAAAAATGATATTGATATGTCTTTGCTATATAGGAAAACCATAAAACATTGCAAAACTAGGTATGTTAACGATGCAAATTTGTTGTCATTGGAGAGGTTGTTACCTATAAATAAAATGCAACATGGTTGGCTATCTCCATGATTGTCTCCTTAAACTATGCAATCACTGATGAGCTTTGATATGGTTCACCCTATTGAAAATTCAACAAGAAATGTGTGTCTAATTTATTTTTCCCTTAAATAAATTGGACAATAAATATTAATCTATTATCTCATAATCACTTGAAGTAGTTAACTGAAGTGGCAAATCAGCTAGCTATAGGAAATTCGAGTTCAAAGGTTGACTGGTGGGACATGCAAGTCAAATTATTTGCAATTGAGTGATTTGAAGTTGTAACAGAGTTATATGTGTAGTTATGTGAGTTGTAAAGTAGTTTAACTCAGTTAAGTGAGTTAAGCTCAGTTGTACTAGTTGTAACTGAACTTACACTAGTAAGAGATCAGTGAATTAATTATTAATTAATTCACAATCAGTGATCTCACATGCAACTGAAGATTTACCATTGTTAACTACATGCATGTCAGATCCAGTGGACACCGAGTTGAGATAACAGGTGAAGGGGACAATTTGACTATCAGTTGTGACTTTAGTGGGTACACTCTTGTAACCACACACACATTGGATACGCCCATGAGGAATGTGTAGCCTAGGCAAGAGGAATTCATTCATTGCGGGGATTTCCATTAGCAGGGATTGCGCAGAGGAGGAAGGTTGTCTGGAAGCAGTAAATTGGCACATGAGTTTGTCAATTTTTGTATGACAGTGTGAGACGATTGTATATTGTATTGAGATCTCTTGGATTATATTTTTTTATGATATTGTTTCATGATCCATGATATATACATAATATATGATAGTGGGGTTTTTAGCTTTAGGCTTTCCCTGTAAAACATATGTGTTATGTGTGATTGATCTTTCTTCTTGATATTGCAATTGGTGATCGTGTTTTAAATTCCGCAAGAATATTTGTAGAATCAATTATGTATTTAACAGTGGCATATAATTGTTATATCAGGAGAATCCAGGCAATACATAATTTGTATTAAAATTTCTACATGGTATCAGAGCGCAGAAGATTGCATAAGTTGAGTTTGTGATTGGATAGAATTCGAATTTGCAGAAAGACTTTCTTGGTGCTACGTCTGATTCAATATCGAAATGTCTTTCAATGGATTGAGGTTAGAGTATGCACTCGAGGGAAACTCAAACTACATTGCTTGGAAGGACAGGATGGAGGCAGTACTCGAAGACAATGGCTTGAAGGAATTCATTGACAAAGATGTTCCTAAGCCAGATGCTACAAATCTTGATGCATGGAAAAAGAAAGTGGCAAAGGCGAGAAGGATCCTGTTGAAGGGAGTACGAGACCACATTGTCTCAAGCCTCCATGGGAAAGTCACACCATATGCAATGTGGAAGACTTTGACGAATCTATTCCGAAACAACAACAACCATAGGAAATTGGCGCTCAAAGATAAACTCAGGAAGATCAAGATGGAGAAGGGCGACTCCATTCCAAAATATCTCACGAAGTTTGTCCAATGTCGGGATGAGTTGGGGAGTGTGGGAATAACAGTCGTTGATGATGATTTGGTGAGCTTGGCTCTCCTAATACTTCCCAAGAGTTGGCACAGTTATCAAGACTCTGTCAATGGAAGGGAAAAATTGCCAGATTGGGAACGACTATGGTCGGATTTAGTGCAGGAGGAGTTCAGGCAAAACACCAGAGATGGCTCTTCATCAAAGCATGATGATGAAGAGCATTGTGCTTTGGCTGCCAAGGCAAGGAAAGGGAAGGGAAATAAATTCCATTCAAAATCCGAGTCTAAAGGCAAGAAGCTGGATTTGTCCAAAGTGAAGTGTTTTTACTATCACGAACATGGGCATCTCGCTACTAACTGTCCGCAGAAGAAGAAGAACAAGAAGGTTGTTGGAGTTGTAGCTGGTGAGGCCCTTACCTCACAATTTGAACTTGACTTCTCCTTGATCGCATGCATGGCGTCAAGTGCATTGGGATCAGTGTGGTATTTGGATAGTGGGCTTTCCTTCCACATGACGGGAGATAAGGAGATTTTCAGTCACTTAGAGAAGAGAGATCTCAAAATGCTTATAGAGATGGGCGACGATGGACGATACAGTGTGACTGGCATTGGTACCATTACCTTTCAGAGGGAGTCAGGTAAACCATTTCAATTGAAATATGTTATGCATGTTCCAGGTCTAAAGAAAAACTCGGTCTCATTCGCAATGTTGGAGGACATAGGCTATGATGTTGTTTTCAGTGATGGAAAAGCCTTCCTGCGACATAAAACAACGGTTCAAGTCAAGAAGATAGGGATTCAAGTTAAGAATCTCTACAAGCTGGAGGTAGATGGATGCATTGCCATGATGGGCAAGGTAAAAAAAATTGTGAGCCGGGATGAGGGCGAATTATGGCACAGGAAATTGGGCCATCTTCATCATGGAGCCTTGAAAATCATGCGGCAAATATCTATTGGAATTTCAATGGGAACACTTGCTCCGTTAGATCAGTGCAAGGGTTGCACCATGGGGAAGTATGTAAATTACACCTTTCATGAAAAGGAGAACCGTGCTTCGGTGATCCTGGAGAGAATTCACATAGACATGTGTGGACCATTCTTGGTTGCTTCAACAACAAAACATAACTATTATGTTATTTTTGTTGATGAATTTTCTCGTAAATGATGGATCTTCTTCATGCAGAAGAAGGATGAAACATTCTCAAACTTCTGTGAGTTTAAAGCATTGGTGGAGAAAGAGTCGGGGAAGCAAGTGAAGGCTCTGAGGAGTGATAATGGTGGAGAATACATCTCCAACGAATTCAAATACTTCTAGAGCAAATAAGGAATTCGAAGAGAACTCATAGCGCCTCATAACCCACATCAAAATGGGGTCATGGAGAGGAAGAACAGAACGATCGTAGGTGCAACACGAGCGATGTTGCATGATCATGGCCTACCAATGCATTTGTGGGCGGAAGCATGCAACACTGTGGTTTATGTGCAAAATCGTTGTCCTCATAGAGTACTTGGCATGAGTACACCTGAAGAAGCTTTCACTGGTAAGAAACCTGATGTTTCTCATTTTAAGATTTTTGACTCATCTATTTATGTGCATGTGACCAAGAATGCCAGGAAGAAGCTGGAGTTGACTGCTGAAGTTGGGATATTTATGGGGTACATAGAAACACCCCATAATTATTGCGTGTATTTGCCTAACAGTAAGATGATTGTTATGCAACAGGATATAAAATTCGATGAGGGGAAATCCATGCGGTTGTCGCTTGAGAGGGAGATAGACTTGCATGCAGAGGAGGAACTGCTGGTTCCCAAAGATGAGTCTCAAGATGTGGATCAACCACATGAGGAGGTTCATGGAGTGGAGGAAGCCACTCATGTAGAGCCATCCATCAGAAATGGAAGAAAGCGTACCACAGAAGCTGATAGATTGAGACTAGATGCTACACAGAATGTAGGAGCCCCTAGTTCATAGCGCAGACATAGACAGTCTCCTGATCGATTTATTGGATACATGGTTCTCATGAGAAAATGTATTGTGACTGAACCATCTTCCTTTCAGGAAGCAGTGCAGGATCCCACTTGGGTTGATGCAATGGTGGAGGAGTATGACTCCATTGTCAAAAACAGTGCATGGGAAATTTTCCCAAGATCAGTGGTAGGTTTGAGATGGATCTACAAGGTAAAGCAAGTTGTTGATGGGAGTGTGGAGTGTTGGGTATGTGTTATATTCTTTGCACGAGTAGTAGTGTCTGAGCGCCTGCGCCGGGCGCGCAGGGGGGTAAGAGGGGGGGCGGAGCCCCCCGCGCGGGGGTTCGGGGGCAACGCCCCCGAAATTTTTTTTTTGGGCCGACATATTTTCGCCGGTTTCGGGCCGACATATTTTCGCCGGGCCGACATATTTCCGGGACCACATGATATTAGGTGGTTTTTCGGCACATGGTTTTTTGCCGATGGTTTTCTATTTCCGGTTA
>ML792928.1:7203-22852 GCA_009831015.1 Picea engelmannii
GCCGTCAATAATTTCCAAATCATGATTGCCAATGGTGGTTCCATGAAATGTGGAGGGCATTGTGAAAATGTGCATCTCCAAATTGGTGACTACCACCTGAAATCCCATATGTTTGCTATTGACATGGGAGGTTGTGACATTGTTCTGGGTGTAGACTGGCTAAGGACTTTGGGTCCCATTCTCGTGGATTTTAAAGACTTAACCATGCAATTCGACCAAGAGGGCCACAATTATAAGTTCCAAGGCATCACTGTAGGTTCACCTGAGATCATTAGTTCCCATCACATGGAAAAGATGCTCAAAAAGGTTCATTCTAGTGTTATCGCCCAACTCCATGCCATACAAGAAACAAAGACACCTTTCGTACCGCAAGACCTCCAATCCATCCTTTCTAAACATCAATTGGTCTTTTCCACTCCTTAAGGCCTCCCTCCTTCCCATGGTGTTCATGATCATTTCATTCCCCTTGTACCAGGAAGCCTTCCTCCCAATATCTGTCTGTATCGTCACCCCTTTTCCCAAAAAAATGAAATTGAGAAAATGGTCCAGGAACTCCTTAATGCAGGCATTATCCGCCCTAGTACGAGCCCCTATTCGTCTCCTGTGGTCATGGTCCTAAAGAAAGAAGGTTCTTGGTGAATGTGTCCTGACTTCCGTGCCCTCAACAAACTTACCATCAAAGACAAATTCCCCATTCCTGTCATTGATGACCTCTTGGATGAATTGAGTGGTGCCCAATTCTTCACTAAACTGGATCTTCGTTCGGGCTACCACCAAATAATTATGAAAGAGGTAGATATTCCCAAGACTGCCTTTAGAACTCATGAGGGCCACTATGAGTTTTTGGTCATTTCCTTTGGCTTGTGTAATGACCCCTCCACCTTCCAAAGCCTCATGAATCATGTCTTTCGTCCTTTTCTATGACATTTTGTCTTAGTTTTCTTTGATGATATCCTCATCTATAGCAAAACCTGGATAGACCATCTTGCTCATGTGGATCGAATTCTCCATCTACTCTCTCAACACCAACGTTTCCTGAAACAGTCTAAATGTGATTTTGGCGCCTCAGAAGTAGAATACTTGGGTCATCTGGTTGGAAAAGATGGCCTCAGGATGGATCCTAAAAATATTGAAGCTAGGCAAGACTAGCCTCACCCAAAGACTCTTAAGAGCTTGCATGGATTTCTAGGCTTAACAGGGTATTATCGCAAGTTTGTTAAGAATTATGGGAAGATTGCAACACCTCTCACTTCTCTCCTCAAAAAGAACTCTTTCACTTGGACTGTAACCGCTGCTCAAGCTTTTCAAACCTTGAAGATGGCCATGTGCACCACTCCAGTCCTTTCCCTTCTCGATTTCACAAAGACCTTTGTTTTGGAATGTGATGCCTCACGAAAAGGAATCGGTGCTATACTTATGCAAGAGGGTCGACCTTTGGCCTTTACCAGCAAGCAACTATCTGAAAGAAATCTGGGCAAATCCATCTATGAAAAGGAAATGTTGGCTATTTTCCATGCTGTGGATCTGTGGCGTCCTTATCTATTGGGGAAATTGTTCCAAATTAAGACAGACCATAAAAGCCTCAAGTATTTTCTGGAACAACGCATTTCCTCCCCAGAACAACAAAAATGGGTGACTAAACTCTTTGGATATGATTATGAAATAATTTATAAGAAAGGAAAAGACAATGTTGTTGCGGATGCACTTTCCCAAAAATATGAAGATGAAGGATCCCTTTTTTCTCTTTCATTCATTGTACCAGATTGGCTCCAAGTCATTCGCCAGGAATGGCTACAAGACCCCAAAAGTTCTTAGTTGATCCAGCAATTGTAGTCCAATGCTCCAACTTCCCCAGGGTAATCTTGGCTCCATGAGGCAATTTGATACAAAGGTCGTTTGTATTTAAGTAAACAATCAAATATTAAATCCATGGTACTTTCTGAGCTTCACACTACACCCACAACAGGGCACTCCGGGTTCACCAAAACCTATGATCGGGTCAAACATTCCTTTTTCCGGGATGGTATGAAACATGCAAACGTTCCTTTTTCTCGGATGGTATGAAACATGCAAACGTTCCTTTTTCTGGGATGGTATGAAACAATCAAATCGTCGGGAACACTACAACCGCTACCGATTCCACCTGCTATTTGGAAGGATATCTTTATGGATTTTATTACCGGCTTACCCAAATCAGGAAATAAATCCGTCATCATGGTGGTTGTTGATCACCTTTCCAAGTATGCTCATTTATGCGCCCTTCAACACCCGTTTACAACATCCACAGTGGCTCAAATATTCATGGATCGGGTCTTCAAGCTTCATGGCATGCCGCACTCTATTGCTTCTGATCGTGACCCAACTTTCACAAGCAATTTTTGGAAAGAATTGTTCAAGATACAAGGCACAGAATTGCATCTCAGCATAGCTTATCATCCCCAGACTAATGGCCAAACGGAAGTTGTCAACAAGTGTTTGGAAACTTATTTGAGGTGTTTTGCCTCAAAAAAGCAAAATCAATGGGCTCAATGGTTACCCCTAGCTGAATGGTGGTACAATACTTCATACCATACAACTACACTCATGACTCCTTTTGAAGCGGTATATGGAAAAAATCCACCTTCATTTCTCTCATACTTGCCGAGTGCCTTGAAGGTCCAGGCGGTTGACCTAACACTTACATCTCGAGTGGCCATTCTTTGTACCCTCAAAGATAATTTGGTCATGGCACAGAATCGCATGAAGAAACAAGCAGATAAAGGTCGCTCTGAACGTCAATTTGCAGAAGGGGATCAGGTGTTTCTTCGACTGCAACCTTACAAGCAAACTTCCCTCAAGGCTGAGCATTGTCAGAATCCAACGCCCAAATTTTATGGTCCTTATACCGTGCTCAAGCGTGTGGGACAAGTTGCCTATCAGTTAGCTTTGCCCAGCCATTCGAAGCTAAGTGCCAAATTCAAACCAACCTTCTAGAGTTAGCTGAAGAAGGATCCATTTGGATACAACCAGAAGAAGTTTTGGACCAGCGTGAGCATCACCTACATTAGAGAACCATCAAGGAAGTGCTAATCTAGTGGAAAGATACAATTCCAACAGACGCCACTTGAGAACCAGCTACCATTCTACAACAATTTCCTCATCTCAAGCCTTGAGGACAAGGTTGTTTTTAAGGGGTCGGACATGTTAGAGTCCTAACCCGCACATAGGTAGAAAAATATATTCAGATGTAATATAGGTCAATATTAATAATGCCTTTCAATAAAATAGAATAAGGCGAATGTAAGAAGACCTAATAGAAGCTTCCGCTTCTAGAAAGATCTTCCTCTAGATGCTTCTTTTTAGTATAAATAGGAGTTGAGGGTATGAGAACCCTAGCTTAGATATTATTGTAATAGAGCTATGCTCAACTATATTTTTCCCCCTCGAAGAGGCCCATAAACATTGCTTTCAGATTAAAAGTGATATTTATGTTGTTATTCTTATATCATTTCAGTGTTATTGTGGTGAATGTTCTAGTTATATTGTTGTTATTTTTCCATTACTAGCATTTTATTTCTATTCTGCATACATTTTATATCTGTTATATTACATATTTCCAGCAACATTGTTATAGGAATGTGGAAGATTGAACCAAGAAAAGATGCCTAGGTGGCATCGGTTCAATGGAAGAGGAGACTCCTCGAAATCAGATCTAGTCCTCCTAGTATAAACTGGATCCCCGTCAAGATCTCCTTCATCTTGAAGATTAGTCTTGGACCACTTGGGCCTCTGCTCTAGATTTTCATATACATCTGCATGCAATGACTCTGCATATGACTGTACTAACTCTGTATCTAGATCATATGAATCCTATGAATCAAAACTCTCATCTGAAGAAGAGTCGGCATGTGCATGCTCATCATCTCTGACAAGTGGAAGAAAAAAAGTGTCTGCATGTGGTTGTTGAGGTACATGTGAGACACTTCCCTCGAATTGGACACTATGCTCAATGATGAGTTGGTCTGAGGAAAGATCAATGAATATGTATCCCTTCACACCATCGAGGTATCCAACAAAGATACACCATGTGCTCTTTGGATCAAGTGCCTTCCTCTTCTCAGAGGGAATCCTAGCCCATGCACGTGAACCGAAAATACGGAAGTGGGTCACTTTTAGTTTGAGGATGCTCCAAGCCTTGTAGGGGGGTATTATCCTTGACAGATTTATGGGGAGATATGTTTTGGATGTATTTTTCACAATTAAGTTCTTCATCCCAGAATCTTTGTGGAAGTGACTTTGCATATAGCATGGAAGATGCCATCTCTTTTAGAGATCTATTTTTTCGCTCAACAAATCTGTTTTGTTGCGGAATATAGGGAACTGTGTGCTGCAACTGAAACCATGCCTCATGAAAAATATTTTATATCTCATGGTTGACATACTCTCCTCTGTTATCTGTTCGGGGGACTTTCATTTTATTTCTCGACTATGTCTCAACAAGGGCTTTGAAATATTTGAGGTGTTGAAAGACCTCTGATTTTTCCTGAGAAATAAAATACATGTGAAGCATGAGAAATCATCAACAAAAATGAGCACATACCTTGCTTTATTGATTGATGGATGTGGAAAATGGCCCATGAGTTCACTATGGATCAGATCTAAATGAAAGGAAGTCCTTTGAGTCTTTCCTTTGTCGAATTTCTCTTAAGGGTGTTTTCTAAGAACACATCCCTCCCAAATTCCTTTGGAGAAGTGGATGTTAGATAGACCATCAACCATTCCCTTCTTGTTAATATGTTGCATATATCTAAAATTTAAATGACCGAACCTTTTGTGCCATATCATACTTCTTTCATCAGCATGGGTAAGTAGTAATGCAAAATCTCGTTCAATAAATTCAGAAAATGTGTAGAGTCTAGATTGACGATTTACCTCACCCATAGCAACCCTGGAATTGGTTTGCATGTCATAGATATCCACTGCATCAGGTTTGAATATTAATCTCTTTGAGGTGATGGATTTTTTCATCTGATACATAGAGAGAAGATTGATGGAAAGTTTGGGAACGTGTAGCACATTCTCAAAGCTTTTGTTTATGAGTTTGATTCTTCCTTTGTTGGTGACCTCGACTGGAGATTTGTCCCCCATAAGAATAGTAGGACCTTTGCATGCATCCAATGAAGAATAGAATTATTTTTTGGTAGCCATGTGGTTTGATGCTCTTGAATCTATGATCCAAGCATCGGGAGAGGAGTTGATGACAATCAAACCATGGCTAAAATTTCCTTTCTTGGGATTCTGATCTTCTGGCTTCTTCTTCTTGGAACCCTCAGGGATGCGATCTCCAAGGTTGTTTCTCTAAAGTATTTGGGCCATTAGATCCATCTGTTTCTGCATACATGTGGATTTTAGATGGAATCCTTTATGGAAGTAAGTGCATTTCTCCCTTTTTCTTCCATTTCCACCTTTGGATCCAGAGGCATCATTGAAGGGTTTTGAGTACCCTCCCTTCTTTGGATTTTCATATTCTTTCATTTTGTATTTGTATTTATATTTCTAATATTGATGACCTCTACCATCTTGCACAGTAAGTGCATGCACATTTGGGCCTTTGATTTTTCCCATATTGATGGGCTTGTTCTGCTCTCGTGTCAAAGACTCAATAAAGGCCTCAATAAAGGGAATCGTTCAAGTGGCTCCAGAGGTGATCCTAAATGAATGAAATGTAGATACAAACATTGAGTATTCCAGACCAAGTTTGGAGAGAATGGTAAGAACTATTTGTTTCTCCTCCTTATATTTATCAACCCCGTAAGCCTTGAGTTGCGACAACAAATCCTTATATTTAGTAAAGAAATCTTGGAGATTTTCGAAGGTTTTTGGATCCAAAGTGAGAAATTACACCTCGATCATGTGTCCCCTCATATCATTCTATTTTCAAAAAATACCTTCCATGGTGGTCCATGCTTCATTGGGAGTTTTACAGAAGGACATGTGACAAAGAAGTTCAGGAGAAATGAGACTGCAAATAGTTCCAAACGCTTCATCCATTCGATTTAGATACTTGGATTTTTCTATGGTTGATGTTGGTTTTGTCTCTGTGTTCATGGTTAGCCTATATAATCCTCTTCCTCTAAGATGCATTACCATCTTCTCCTTCCATGCAAATAAATTGTATGGTGTAAGAATGAATTCTTTTGGAAATTCCATTTTTCCGCTATCTTCAATCTTCGGTAACTGCAAAACTAATTTGGTGTGTCTTTTCCATAGCAATTTTTTGGCTCTAATACCATGTAAATGTGTTGAACCTACACAGAATAGATCTATCTAGAAAATGACGTACACAAATTGCAGAGAAAATATGAGAAAAGAGAAATAGGAGAGAAAGAATGGAAGAATTATCATTAACCAAATGAATGAATGATAATTTACACATGATATACTCTCTATAACTCAACTAATTTTCACTGGAGGAGAAACCAATGTGCCATAGTGGTGGTCTAGAGTGATCTGGAAACACACCAATAGTTACAAGAGTAAACTTCCACCTGGTTCAATATCTCAGGCAGTTACAGGAGTGAATTGCCACCTAGTCTGAGTTAACTAGTCTCTCAATCTTTAGTTAACTGACTAAAATAGAGTGAAGTGAGGAGGAGATCAGGGAATCATGAGTAATGTGATAGTTTGGCGATGATCCCAAGGACAATGTGCATTATCTAGTGATGATCTCAATACTACATGGTGATGATCCCAATATGGCATCTAGACTCCACTCAACTAATCAAACTGAAGTGTGAACTGAAGAGAATATTCTCCTAGAGGAATATTGTCCCTAAAATATAGGATATTGAATAATGACTAATAAACATAGGGAAAACCTTAGGAAAAATAAATCCTAGGTGTGTGTGAAGTATCTCCAACAAACTCTTACTTTATATATTAAATAAGTGTCGATGTTATGAGGAGAAAGTCATAAAAGGAGAAACTATTGAACACACACACACACACACACATAGATATATAAGTTGGTTCATAGGGTACCCTATAGGGAGAAAATGATAGGAAGGTAGTTTTCTAATCCATAAAATTTTCAGGTTGACAAATTTACTCAGTATCAATGTTGAGGGTTTCATCTCCATA
This sequence comes from Picea engelmannii, assembly GCA_009831015.1. NCBI lineage: Eukaryota > Viridiplantae > Streptophyta > Pinopsida > Pinales > Pinaceae > Picea > Picea engelmannii. The sequence continues at coordinate 14,323 of ML792928.1, forward strand.
ATGACACTTAAACATTATTTAAAATAGGTAAAAACTTCCAAATTGAACACAAATTTTCAGCATTGGTTCCAACATCCATGAGATGCAAGAGAACCACAACATGGGATCTGAAGCATATGTGGAAGCACAATCATAGAATTGGTTAGCTATGTAATCTTGTTTGGCAATGTTTTCACTAACGCAATGCTAATGTTGGACAATAACATTCTAATTCATTAGTAAATGATTCCTTTGGAATAAAAGTGATGAAACTAGAGCTGAAGATGAATCATATCATGTCAATTATCAATAACCTTAATAATGAATACAAAGGATATAATGGTTTGGATAGGAAAATGTTGGGATCATCACCATAGTTTTCCAATTCCCTTCAATTCACACTGAGATTGGTCAAGTGACGTGACTTGATATTTGTTAAGACTATATAGCCTAATTGGATGCATTGAATTAGTTGTGACATAGCTTTAAATCACTTTAAAACCTAACTAAAGGTGAACACAAATTTAACAATTAAGGGTGCAAAAGAAGGTTTTGTCATTAGTGAAGGCATCATTAGTTTGAAATAGATGATCTAATCCATAGTGCATTAATATTATCTATCTCAACTCTATATGGATCAAGCACCAAGAGAGATCAAATCTCTTGAGGTGTGAATTATTTTATCATTTAAGATGGATATATGTGCAAATGAACAAACAAGTAACATTATTTCTATGTAAATATATGGTAGACTATAGTGAGTTATGGTCTGCGATTATTTACTTATGGTCTATGGTGAATTGAGCTCTAAGGAAAATTAAATTCGATGGTTGATTATACGGTGAAGTAAATTTGATCTTTGTTTTATTTTTTTGCTGACATTCAAACTCTATAGTGAATTAGGTCCACAAGTTCCTCATATAATTCTTATTTATTTCACTTTCTTTCCAATATGAGGATTTCACCATAGTTACCAAAACCTCTCAAGGGGAGGCTTAGTAGTGTAACCCTAGAAAATATTTATGAACATATAAAATCATTAGAAAAACATATAGAAGAGAGAGAAGTCAAACATAAAATAGAGTTAGAAGCAATGTTTAATAATAGGTTTAGATCCTTGGAATATAAGATCCAAACATAGATAAACAATATAATATTAGGTTTGGAGACATAGTTTTAGAAAATGGAGGTTAGATCACAATAAATGGAAAATTAAATCTCAGAAAATAAACAATCAACCTAAGACGAAGAGGTCAAAGAAAATCACAATCTTAGGGATAATATTAAAGATCTAGAAGAAAAACTAACTAACAAATTGGCCCTAAATAGTTTGGAATATAAATTAGATATCAAAACCATCAAAGAGGAAATGAACAAGCTCCTAGATTCATAACATGAGTGTAACAAAATAGCCTTGAACATCATAATTTTTGGTATAAAATATTATAAATATGAGGGAACGCTAACCATAGTCAAGGAAGAACTAAAAAATAAATCACAAATTGAAACAACTTGCCTCATAGAATACAAGAGGTTGGGAGAAATAATAAACCATAAATATATGTTTATTCATGTTAAGTTAAGATCTAATGAGCACAAATATGTCATACTCAGTAAATCTCTAAGCTTAAAAGGGTCAATAATATTGTTATGTACCAAAGACTAAATACAAAATACACCAGAATAGATCCAAGAGGAATATAGGAAAACCACACTTTATTATAAGAAAACCCTTGAGGTAGGCCAACACCATACAATGGAACCTATTATGGAAAGGATCATCTCCTGTTCACTTGTCTCTTCGAGCGGGAAACCTCCTAATGAAATTCAACTCCAAATACAATAATCCTCTTTCTATCCCATTACATTGTGTGAACCCCTTTATATAGTGTTACCAACCATCTAAGAAAATTATAGAGGAGGAACCTTCTACAAGTAGAACCTTCTAAGAAGTCCTCTTACATTTATTATATCTAACTACCATAATGGGCCTTATTTGATACTATAGTGGACCTATTCCACCTTACATTGAATGACCTCTACTATTATAACTATGGGCCCTCCGCCCCCCCCCCCATTACCTCTATAGATACCTGACATTCATCCCCATTATGAAAGCGTTGTCCTCAATGCTTGATGTACAACCATATATCAAGTTCCCATGGATAAGTGTAGACCATAGTGTTGAAGTAGACTAGAGAACCAGGGTCCCATTGAGAAATGAAAACCATCATGCTGAAGTAGTCCAACTTCCATTGTGAACCAGGGTCCCATGTCCAAGTGCTCATGTGAATTTTAAACTCTACACGGAAGATATATGAACTCAAGAACTAGTTGAAAATGATGCTCAAAATATCTAGTACATTGATCATGGGGATCCAAATATGTAGATGTTGGACAATTGATAGGGGGAGGGGGGTGTGAATCAGTTGTTACCATGCTTAAACAATTATGCTTATTTTAAACTCTTTACAAAGCACTCAATGACAATCACAATAATGTAGAGAGGTAATCAATAGAAAATTTGACATCAATAACACATATCAAATATACAGAGACAGATATTTCTTGAGGAAACCCATAAAGGGTAAAAACCTCTTCTTCTTGGTATGATAAGTGATCTTTACATTCTGTACATTATCATACATGTGAGATCTAACTCATTGTGAGGCTACAACCTATGTTTTGCAAGCTGCAACTTGCTGAGAGCACCAACTTTTTGTTTTCTGTAGCACCTACTAGAAGGAAGCACCAACTCCCTAGTTTCTCTAACACCCACTATAAGGAAGCACCAACTCCCTGGTTTCTCTAACACCCACTATAAGGAAGCACCAACTCCCTAGTTTCTCTAGCACCCACTAGAAGGAAGCACCAACTCCCTGGTTTCTCTAGCATCCACTAGAAGGAAGCAACAACTCCCTAAGTGTTCCAATACCCACTGGATGGAAGCACCAACTTCTAGTCACACATGCACCAACGTGTATAACAGAGAACAATAGTTCTCTCTTGCACCACCCTGGCACCCTGGTTTCTCTGGCTGCAACTAGATGGAAGCTACAACTCCCTATGTTCAAGCACCCACTTGAACCTATGAGGACAAAAGTCCTCCCTAGCACCTCCCAACCACCCTGAAATATCAATCTTTTCTATTGAAACTTATTACAATGATATAATGTTCATCAATGACTTACCAGTCTCATCATTGTTCTGCTACACTGCCCTGCTCTGTCTGCCTCACTGTCTTCCTGCACACTTGCCTTGTTCTTTTTGTTATTTTGCCTTTTATGCTCTATGCACCATGTCCATTCAATGCACCATTACTCTTCTGTGTATTTCAGTTGTTGCACACTGCCTCCTTCTACATGCCTGAATCACTCTCAACAACAACCTCCATCTCTTCTCTGTTCTGCGTATTTATACTATATGTGCACCTTCTTCGTCCTCCAAGCACAGTGCCTCTACATGCTCTTCACCATGCCACGGTTCTTCTCATCGGGTTGTTCACTTCCACTCCACTTTTGCTCTGCTTCGCTCACTCAAGCCCCACAAAGAAAACTGCATCTCGCTTCTGTCTATTCCTCATCTGTTACTCATATCTGAGTTTTATCTCACTCTACGCATACTGTTGGTCTCATATTATGCATACTGTAATTTTCCCTTCTTTACATTTCAACTCATTTTTTATTCAGAACAACCAACCACACACATTCACTGCATGTTTCTTTTTATGCACTACAACCCCTTCGGTTACTCCTCAAAACCCTAGAACAATGCTTCAACAACTGAAAGGCCAACCATCCAAGAACCATGATTCGTTTATGCTAACTGAATCGTAATTGAACAATTAATCATGAAGATCAACAATAGACCTTCAATCAGATGCTCAAATAACAAACACCGTTGGATTAAATCTGCAGGGTCTTGCGTTTATTTCTCCATTTCACATTTCAACATTTCGACATTTTGGCATTCCGCCATTCCTGTGTTGTGAGGCATCTCCACTCTCCAAGTCACGATCTCTGAAATGGAGATTAGCTTCGTGATAGCTCCCCCCTTGAGCCTTCCTCGATGTGACCATAGGTTATGACCAGGGGCCAATTCTGAACACACATTTCGCATTTTGCATTTCAGGGATTCTGTGAAGAGTCATCTCGACTCTCCATGTCCCAAAATCTGAAATGGAGCTTGTCTCTTCGAGCTCTTCTCTACAGCTCTTCGACGATGTGACCACCGGTGGTGACCAAGAGCTTATCCATAAAGAACTTTCACAACTTCGCATTTCGGCATTCCTATGATGAAGGGTCTTGACACTCCAAGTCGCAATCACCAAAATGGAGCTTGGTTGCACTAGCTCCTTCCTAAAACTCTCGATGATGTGCCTATTTCAGGATTTCGGGGTTCGCTACTTCAAAGGTTAAAGTTCTTTTGATATTTGATTTCCCGGTCTGCAAAACTCTGAAATGGAGTCTTTGTTGATGTGCCTATTTCGGGATTTTGGCATTTCGCATTTCACAACTTCGGGACTCCTATGATGAAAAGTCTTGACTCTTGACTCCTCCAACTCCCTGTATCCCGGTTTGCGAAGCTCCGAAATGGAGTCTTTGTTGATGTGCCTGTTTCAGGATTTTGGTGTTTTTCATTTCACAACTTCAGGACTCCTGTGATGAAGAGTCTCGACTCTTGACTCCTCCAACTCCCGGTATCCCGGTCTGCAAAACTCCGAAATGGAGTTTACGCTTTTGATATTTCCATTGAGTTGCTTCCTTGACTCCTCCAACTCCTGGTATCCAAAACAATGAAATGGAGTTTACGCTTCTGATCTTGCCATTGAGTTGCTTCATTGACTCCTCCAACTCTCAGTATCCAAAACTCCGAAATGGAGTTTACGCTTCTGATCTTGCCATTGAGTTGCTTCCTTGACTCCTCCAACTCTTGGTATCCGAAACTCCAAAATGTAGTTTACGCTTCTGATCTTTCCATTGAGTTGCTTCCTTGACTCCTCCAACTCTAAGTATCTGAAACTTTGAAATGGAGTTTACACTTCTGATCTTCCTTGCCTACCTAGTTTCCATTGTTGTATCCCAACTGTAAACCTGCCAACATCGCTACTATTCTTTCCTGCAACCATACCTTCATTGTTGTTGTTATTTCCATCAGTAATTGTAAGCATGCTATCGTTGCTGCTATTCTTGCCTATAAACATGCCATCGTTGTTGTTTTTCTTTGCATCAATAACTATAAGCATTTTATCGTTGTTGTTGTTTTTTCCTGTAGACATGCCATTGTTGTTGTTGTTCTTGCCATCAATGATAAGCACGCTCTTCTTGTAAACATGCCAACAATCTCCCCCTTTGGCATTGATGGCAACCCTGAAAAGCTACGTTAATCTGTTTGGACCTCCAACTGTAGCATCCGGTCCGAACCACTCCTTTTCTCCCCCTTTGACATCAAATTCAAAGAAAACATGCTCCCCCCGAGCTGTTGTAGTATGTTTAAGAGGTATCAAATATTAAACCAACACAAACTCCCCCTAACAGGATGGACTCTCTTATTTGAGGCCTGCAAAATATTTGTATCTAAACCAAAGTCTTCTCCTTCTGATTCTTGGACCTGTTCATCTTCATCTTCTGTTGTATCCTGTATAGAATACTCAATATTTCTCACCTCTCTTACTAGGAATCCTTCATCAACCTTTTCTTGTCATAACTGGATGAATCCCCCTATCACTGTTCTCTCTCTTCTTCTAACTTCTTTCCCCCTTTGTTCCTAAAAGGTTAGCTTTCCTTGACAAGGTCTTTCCTCTTGTTATCTCTATAGGATGTCATGTATATCATTTTGTAAAACAAAATTTTGTTGCTAAGGATCTTGTTGTCCTACTGAAACACTACGTAATTATAGCTCGTACTTTTCAAACAACCCTTGGATCTGCCCATTGATTCTCATCAATTTCTATTACTACAAATTCATTTTTCTTCCATGATTCTTACAACCCAAGTCTTTTATGACCATATACATCACAAGAGAAAAACACTACAAACATTCTCACATATGCTTTTCCTTTTTACAAATGGAGGACCTGTATCAGGTTTCTTAGGAGCACTGATTTCTACCTTGTTGTATCCAATACCAGATTTGTCATTTGGTGATCTCTGACTATCCAAGAGATTATCCAGGGTCATGGAGCTGTTTAAGAACTTTCTTTGGGTGTTTGACTTCTCAACCTTCAAAACTTCAGCTTCCATCTTATGACATCATTCTTCTTCTACTTCTTCCATGGGATAGATGCTAACTGAAATTCTTTTATTGTATCTATGTCTTCTTCTTTACTTGCAGGGGAAGATTCAATATCAACATCATTAATTGTCCTTATGCCTTTATTCTCCACTTGTCCTAAGTTTACATTTACCTTACACTCTTTGGACGTGAACACCTCTTCATAGCCTCTGTCACACTTTTGACTTGTACTGAGAAAATTATGTTTCAGACCATCCACAAGAAGAACGTATTGGGCATCTCCTTTGTCATTACTCAAACTCACCATCCCTCTATCCTGGATTTTACCTGGTTCATCATTTTCAAGGATCACATTTCCTGTTTTTCTTTTACTTATGTACAAAAGCTTATCCTTGTCTCCAGTCATGTGTTTGGAACATTCATTGTCTATATTCTCGGAGGCCTTTTGTTTTTGAGTTGAAAGTGCTAGACCACATTTTTCACTATCTTTCCTTTTCCATGCGCTGGCCTTTCTATCTAAGAACTTTATCCTTGGATCTACTTTGTAATTCTTCAGATGGAAGTTTGCATCTTTGTGGCCAAAGTTGTGATAGTTATAACATTCAATCTCATTGTTCAATAGGTCAAATTTATTGTTTCAACATTGTCTACTCATTAACTATTTATTATTTCTTGACCTCCTCAATTGCATGTCTCTAGACTTAATTTGGAAATTTGCAATCTATGATGGTTTGCTACTTGGTTGTATCATTCTTTGTTGTGGAAGATATTTATTCCTTTGAAATCTTAATTGCTCATGTCTAAGTCTTAAGGAACAATTTACAGCTTTGTGACCAAAGTTAGAACAGTAGAAACAATATCCATAGAAAAATTCTTTGTACCTGGAAAATGGTTGTCTTCTTTGAGAAAATTGATTTCTTCCATGCTGATGATTTCCTTGAGAAGGGAGTGCATTATTTCTTTGTTCTACAGATTTATTCCTGACACCTTTTTCTTTACTCCTCCTGGGCGACTGATTGTCTTCCTTTGTTTCTGCAGGTTTGTTGTTGTCATTGGTTGTAGATTTGACAAACTTGATGGGTTCTTTGTTTCTTGGTTGACCACTACTTGATCCCTCTTCATAACCCAAACCATTTTTCAGCTTTGGATTCCTTTCCTGATTCAGAATGGTGGATAATCCTTCTGAGGCTTTGATACTTGACAGATTCTGATGATACAAGGCTTGAAACTTCTCCAACTCTTTCCTTGTTTTCACTAATTCTTCTTCCAGGGCTTTACATATTGCCTTCTTTTCTGATAATTGTTGTTTCAGAATGTCCTCGATTTTCTATGCCTCTTTTAATTCCACTTTTAGCAGGGAAAAGTCTTCATTAGGTTGTTTACTATCTTTCTCGAACTGTATCAGCAATTGTTTTTGCTTTCTGTTCTTAATTCTGAGTCTGTCAATCTCTTCTAGTGCACTGATCAGTTCTCCTTCCATATCAACCACAACTTATTCTTCATTAGCCTCACTTCATGTGATTTTATTATCATGATCATATTGGGCCATAAGCATGAATTCATTGTCCTTATCTTCACGTGAGGAGTCACTATCTGTGTCTTCTGAAGTGTTAACATTGTTTACACATAAACTTTTCTTTCTATCAAATCTTTTGGATTTGTACTTCTCTTCCCCTTCAGAGTTTTGGCCCTTCTTCTTGTGTGGACACTTATTTGCAAAGTGACATATCTTACCACAGTTAAAACATTTGAGGGGAAGCTTGCCTTGATATTTTCTTGATCCTTTCTTTAACCTTCTCACAAATTTTGCCTCAATATCATCTAAATCTGAATCAGTATCCTTGTCTTCTTTAAAAGATGCTTCTCTAGTAATGGATTTATCTTTGTTGATTCTCATTTCATATGTAGTTAAAGTTCCTAGGAGTTGATCAATGGAAAGAATTTTAAGATCATTTAGTTCTTCTATTGCAAAGACTTTTGGATTAAATTTATCAAGCAAAAATCTTAAAATCTTCTGAACTCAAATTGATTCTTCAATGTTCTCACCAAGACCCTTCATGGAATTCACAAGTTCTTGAACTCTTAAAAAATACTTGCTAACTGTTTCATCTTCATTCATCTTTAATTGTTCAAATTTCAACCCAAATGTTTGAAGTTTGGCATCTTTTACTTTATCATTTCCTTCATAGCTGCTAATAAGTTTATCCCACATTTCTTTGGTAGTTTGAAGATGCATCACATTTACAAACTCGGCTTCTGCAAGTCCATTCAAGATAGCATTCATTCCCTTAGCATTAAAGCTAAATTCTAACTTATC
>ML792928.1:45417-64091 GCA_009831015.1 Picea engelmannii
ATGATAAGGAATGAATGAAGATCATATGGTGATTTGTGTATGACTTCTTGATTACATTCTTTTTGTAAGAATATTTTTTATTCTATATGAATTGGTTTTGTATGCTACATAGACATTTTGCATTAAAAAAATGATATATATATTCACATATTTTGGGCATAAATTTGCTTCTTGGCTACAATTCAAACTAGCTTGAACAACAAGAAGGAAGATGAAACCACAATACTAAATATGTGCTCTATAAACTATGATTATATTTATACTTGAAAATATTCCTATATATCCCATGTAATCAATCACTTGATTGGTGGGAGTTGTTCCTTAATTACCTAATTTCTTGCATGTTGTTCAAGGAACTATTTCCCTCCTTTGGCAATTCAAATCCTCAAGATTAGCAATATATCGAATCACTTAGGGTGTTTATCACTACCTCTAAGTGCTAGAAGCTTTGAAGGTTGTGAAGGGGAAATATTCCTTAAATTTGTCAACCATTAAAAAAAGTGGTCTATGCCAATGAATGAAGGAGATAAACTTGTCATGTGGGTCAATGCCTTTCACCATAGTTGCACTATTTCCTGCTTGTGAACCATATTAAATTAAAGATTCAAATCACACAAAACCATAAAAACACTTAATATCAAGCATATATCACAATCATATTTAGATTAAGTAATATTACATTTTATTATATAAGAATGAGTCATAGTTTCTACATCGATCATCAAAAGTGATAATATTTTCCAGGAAGGTCTTGGCTTATGAGGAAAAATGTATCAAATTTGTACAAAATGTGGGCCATGGAAAGCGACAAATTGAAGGCTCGTCACTACCCCCCAATTGGATGTTTTGCACAACCCTATCTAAAACAAAGACAATTTCCCCAAAACTAATATCTAACCTACTCAATCCTCCTCAACAAATGTTTCTCTCTGCATGAATTTATAAATTCATAAGCCACTATCTAAGTGATGGAGTCTTTGCTATGGTTCCTATTAGCAACATTACTTGTCTTCGGCATCGGGATATCCAAGTTTGCAGGTTGCACGAGGAGCATCCAAGTGCAGCGCACAGAGGAAGTCCTTTTCGGACCTAAAATCAAGTGAGCAGGCAAAATTATATTGACAGTGGTCCAGATTCATCCATAGAAGCAGATCGACGGTTGGCGGGAAATCGTGAAAAGAGAAGTTGCGCTGAGGTTAATGAAATAGATCGCGCCCATATTGAATGCAGAGAAGAACAACAGCTGTCCATCCAAAGGACGCGTGGCATGATATCCAGTCGTGTCGGCTTTTCGGCAGCCGCGAGTCCAAAGGGCGAAGGATTTATGTCATTGTACACCCTGAACCCCGAAGCACCGAAAGAGACTAAGGGAGGGCCCACACTATCAGAGGAGCAGTCTCAGTCATCCATCCAAAGGGGACACCTGGTGCGCGATTAGGCTCCCGGTCTTTTCTCTCATCACAATTTCAAAGCATAAGAATCAGCTCCCTCATATCCCCGATGTGCGAAGTGAAGAGGGCCTCCAGGGCCTGGGGCCCACAACGACATCGGGTGTATTTAGGACCGTCAGATTTGGAGGGGCGCATGGCACCAGATTAAGCCGTCTTGTCATTTCGCTCATCGCGATTCCAAGAAGCAAGTATTATCTCCTTCCCATTCGTGAACATCGAGGGCGCCTTGGGAATAAGCACATGGTCACAACCCGTGGTCACTTGGGAAAGAAAAGAGCTTCTCGAGAAGGGTCGAAGGCGTCATCTATGTTCATAGTAGAAATCACCACGATCTCCAAGTTCCATTTGATCTGACCTCGGTCCTGGTTCTTGCTTGGAGTAAATGATAGGCGAGAAAGGGTGGTTGAAACCTCTCCTCATTCATTAATGCGAGGAATGGAGGGTCTGGCAAGCGGACTGCTCGAGAGGGTCCTGTGTACCCATTTTTTCAGAGAAGCCATGTTGAGTTATCGACTAGACTGAGGAGGTCTACACATGCTAGCTCGATGCTTAATGGCTCAGCTACTCCCCTTATAGGATCCATGCGCAGTTAAGGTGGCGTCTGACAGGGATTATCTGTCCGAATTTGGCTGAAGAGACATCATGCCTTGGATGGATAAACATGCCTCTATTGGGTAAATTTTCCTGAGAATATAGACTCAGTCTGTGTATTTGGTAAAGGATCGATGGTAGAGCAAAGCTCCCGATTGTAAAAGTTTTAACAGATATCCTAGCTCTAGTTATGCATCTCTATGTAAGATTTCTTGTTTAAATCTCAGACAGTCCTTCTTTTCCCATCTAAGTTTTCATCTTATACTAAGAGAGTTCGTGATCGACTGATTCGAACGAATTATGGCAATTATGCTGTGATAAAGGATTTATTGTGGCATTATCATTTTCTCTGGTTTTCTGCGTTTGAACATAAGAAGATCTTGCGTTTAGATGTCTTCTTCCACATTCTGTTAGGAACCTGATGTTTATGACAGACCTTTGCATCTCTCGGATACAAGTCTTCCCCCTACTCACCCTTACTACAACTCACTGTCTGACGTTACCTAAGACCTCACTTGCCCATGCATGTCTGGCCTAGTTTCGGAGCTAAGACCACATCGTTTGAGTTAACCTCCATTTGATCACCCCATTGAACAAAATCATGACAAAAACTAATGGGCGTCGGGATCTGCTCTTGCTGTAATCTAGGGGTGACTTCTGACGCTAACATTTCTGGCGCCATTGTCGGGGAAGAAGTGGAAAATTTTCCCCGGGATTGAATGACATTGAGCCTCTGATTCTGAAGGTGCATCAGGTATCAGAGCCTTTGAAGATTGCTACTGTGCACCTGGTGACTCCATTGTGATGACTCCACTATGGCGAACCTTCCATGTTAATTGTGGCTTTTAGAGGTAGACACACGCGGTCTCATCCACAGCTACCTCTAGCTACACCCGAAAATGATCCAGAGGTGGTTCTCAGAAAAGGAAAGGCTTCCGAAGAAGAAGCTTCCACCGCCGAAAAAGGTAATCCGTCATATCCTTCTGTAAGAACTCCATTTTCTCCTCCTCAGTTTCTTAATAGACCTCTTTCAGAGGTTTCCCGTTTCCTGAATTTTGGGAGTGTTCCTGCTGAGTTTTCCCCTCCTGGTCTGGGAATGGAGGGAGAAATCCTTGTCACTCCCCTCTCCTCTGAATCTGTACCTTGGAATAGACCTAGGACTACAGAAGATTTCCCCAGTCCTGCACAAAGAGAAGCACCTGCTAACTTGAGCTCGTTATCTTTCTCCTTAAATCCCCTCTTGTTTCCCACTCCACTTCGAGACTCATTCCCAGTAGCCCCTTCACGAACTCCTTCTCCTCCAAGTTCTCCTCCACCTAATATTCCTATGGCTGGTTCTAATCCCCCTCTGAATAGAATGGACGCCATAATCACTGCTAGATATGCTCCCTTAATCCTACCCCATCCTATGAATCCTCTCCCTACTGGAGACTACTTGAAGTACATGCCCAAGTTCACCAGGGAAGGGGACATAACCGCGGAAGAGCATCTGGCTTCTTTCTACAGTTATGCAGACAACCTCAACATTGAAAATGAAGATATCTGGATGAGAGTCTTCGTCCAGAGCCTGGATGGCGAGGTGAGGAAATGGTTTAGAGGATTGGCCCCTGGATCTATTGCTGGGATCGAATCCATGGATAGTGTTTTCCTGAGGCAGTGGGGAGATAGGAAGGATTTCATGTATTACATGACAGAGTTCGGGTCTTTGAAGAATATGGAAGGAGAGTCTGTCTCCGACTTCTCCAAAATTTTCAATAAGATTTATAATAAAATCCCTGTTGAGATAAAGCCTTCAGAAGCTTCAACCAAGATTTCTTATGCTAGTGCGTTTGACCCCAATTTTTGTCTGTTACTGAGAGAAAGAAGGGCCACCTCCTTAGCTCAAATTCAAGATGTGTCCATAGAAGTGGAATCCAATGTATTAGCAACTGATAGATTGAGAAACAAGGCTGACGCAAACAGAAGAAAGGGAAGGTCGGAAGCCTTAACTTCGGGCCCATCGGTCCCCCACCCTCAAGTGGATGAACTGACTAGGATAGTGAAGTCTCTGTCTGCAGAGATGGAGAGAATGAAGGTGGAGGGTTGGAAAACATACAAGGTCCCCCAATACGTCGAAAAGGGAGGAGGCTTCAGGAGGCCTAACAATATCGCTTCCCCGACTGTGCAAAGGGAGAAGGGAAGAGACAGAGAAGACCAGAAGATTCAGGCCCCTTTTCAAAACGATTTTGTGGTCGAGGGGGAAGAAGGGGAAACAAGTGAGCTTGATCCTGAAATCCATTGCTTCGGATAAACTCCTCCTTTTCCTCATCTGACTCAATAAGCATACAAGGATTCTCTCATGGACATGACTAGTGGCCGCCAAGGCAGGTATGACCTGAGGTCTCAGAATAAGGCAGTAACACTTGATGTTCCTGAGAATTCCACTAGAATAAAGAGGCCTGCCAATGAAGTAGAAAATGGTCACAGAGGTAAGAAGCCCTGACCCCTCTCTCCCATAGTTCAGAGTCATGTTCCCGGAATAAGAGAAATTTTGAAGCTTACATATTCTTTTAATTTTGAGCATGAAATTCAAAAGATCAGAATCCTTGTGCCCCTAACCGAGTTGATTAAGCATGAAGGGTTCAAGAAGTGCTTCTCTGAGATTTTACAGTCTGATATCTCATGCCTTCCCACAGACTCCATCAATTTGCAATATGAGAAGCCTGCAGTTATTCTAGGTCCTATGGTAGAAGACAGGAATGACTCATCCCCTCCCTTCTACACTTCCTTGAACATACATGACAAGGTGCTACATAACTACTTGATGGATTCAGGGGCTTCTCACAACCTCATGCCCAAAACAGTCATGGAAGAACTAGGACTAGAAGTCACCCGAGCCTATCATGACCTCTATTCCTTTAACTCCAGGAAAGTTCAATGTCTCGGGGTTATCAAAGACCTGGTCCTGACCTTGTTTCAGTTGCCCATGAAAAGCGTGGTCATGGATATTGTAGTGGCTGATGTCCCCCCCAATTTCGGTATGTTGTTATCAATATCTTGGATAAAGAGACTGGGGGGGACTTTGCAGATGGACCTCACATATGATACTATCCCAATGTTTGGAGGAGAACATAGGAGGCTATATAGGGAAGTTCAGTTGGCCTATATAATCAGTGATGAAGCCAATACTACCAACCATCCCATTTTTTCCTTGGATACTGATCTAGGTTCCAGTTTGCTGCAACTCACTCATGCTCCTGAGCCTCCTCTAGAACTCAGAAAGTAGCCCACCATTCCTCGTGAATTTCCTCCCTCCATCACCCCCGTTTGGAATTTTTTTTTGATGGAGCCTATTCCAGGGAAGGCGCTGGTGTTGGGGTGTCTTTTGTGTCCCCTTCTTAGGAAACCATATCCCTGTCATACAAGCTGGAATTTGAAACCACCAACAATGTGACAGAGTATGAAGCCCTTGTTCTGGGTATGAGGGCTACAAAATAAATGGGAATTAAAGAGATAGCAATATTTCGATATGCTGAGTTGATCATCCAGCAAGTCAGAAATGCCTACCGTGCTAATAATCCCCGACTTAGAAATTACAGAAATGAGGTATGGGACCTAATTGACAATTTCTTCTCAGCCTTCAACATCTCTTTTATTCCAAGGGAGGATAATGTTGTGGCCGATTCTTTAGCTCTTTCAGCTAGCCAGCTCAAGGTTCCTCTGCCGCCTATGGTCAAATCCGATGTTGAGATAAAATATAGACCCTATGTACCGGACAATGTCAAGCATTGGAAGGTATTCAAGGATGATCTGGAAATCGAAAGATTTCTCCAATCTGTTGATGAATTTTCTGCATTTCACATTGATCAAGATCCTGACCCGGAAGATGACCCTCACCCTGAGGTGTTTTTAAATAAAATTGCTAACCACTAGATCATTCAGCTACCTAGCAATCACATTCCGAGGGGACTAGTTCCTTTAGAAAGATTATTCAATGGGAATGATGTGGAAGTAAAGGGTAAGGTTGCAGAGGAAGATGTTGACACAGCCGAGTGAAACATTGGCACACATGAAGAGCCTAAGTTCGTCAAGCTATCAAGGAATTTGAACACAGAGCAGAGGGCCGAATATACTGAGTTGCTGAAAGAATTTGCTGATGTGTTTGCATGGACCTACGAAGACCTCAAGACGTATGACACATCCGTCATTGAACACAAGATCCCACTAAAGGAAGGGGCTAAACCATTCAGGCAGAAGCTAAGACAGATAAATCCCATGTTGTTTCCTGTCATGGAAAAAGAAGTGAAGAAGTTGTTAGAAGCCTAGATCATCATCCCCTTGAGATATTCTGAATGGGTGGCCAATTTGGTTCCGGTAAGAAAGAAGAGTGGAGAAATCAGGCTTTGTGTCGATTTTAGGAACCTGAATAGGAGATCAAAGAAAGACAATTATCCCCTACCCAACATGGAGCACATATTGCAGAGGGTAACCGGTGCATCTAGGATTTCCATGATCGATGGATTTTCTGGTTATAATCAGATATTGGTCATGCCTGAGGACAGAGAAAAAACGACCTTCACCACTCCTTGGGGCACATTCATGTATGCAAAAATTCCTTTTGGGTTGATGAATGCAGGAGCCACATTTCAGTGAGCCATGGACATAGCCTTTATTGGGGAGAAAGACCAGTTTGTGGTGATCTATCTAGACGACATCACAGTCTTCTCGAGGTCTAACAAAGATCACTGTTGTCACCTGAGAAAAGTCTTTTTGAAGTGTCAAAGGTTTGGCCTTTCTCTAAATCCCAAGAAATCTTTGTTTTCTATGGAGGAGGGGAAGCTATTAGGCCACATAGTATCAATAGAAGGAGTGAGGATTGATCCTAGAAGAGTGGAGGCAATTTGGGCCCTGTCACTTCCCAGGTCTAAGAAGGAAGTTCAGGATTTTCTGGGAAAGATTAATTTTCTGAGGAGATTTGTCTCAAATTTCGCTGAGCTGGTGAAGCACATCAAAAACATGCTCAAGGAGGGAAATGAAGTGAAATGGACTACTGAACCCAGGGAATATTTTGTCCAAATAAAAAGATCTTTGACTAAGGCACCTGTGTTGATCAGTCCCGACTATTCCAAAGATTTCCTAATCTTCTCTTTCGCTTCTTTTGATATAGTAGCAACGGTCTTGCTGCAGAAAAATGAGGAAGGGAGAGAGAAACCTATCACTTTCTTCAGCAAGGCATTAAGAGACGCAGAGATTAGGTATGAAATCATGGAGAAGCAGGCCTATTCCTTAGTAAAATCCCTCAAAGCTTTCAGGGTCTATGTATTTCACTCAAAAGTGACTGCATACATTCCTTCATCCTCTGTGAAGGATATCCTTGTGCAGCCCGACATTGATGGGAAGAGGAGTAAATGGATAGCCAAGATCCTGGAATTTGACTTGGAAATAAGGCCTACCAGATTGATCAAAGGTCAAGGATTAGCCAAGTTGGTGGCTGAATCTAATCGTAAATCTTTGGGGATATATTTCATCATTGTACGTCCAAAAAATCAACAATATCGGCTGTCCGACGAAGACCCTCAAACAGAACCCCTGTTGGCTCGATGTCCTTGGTATAAGGATGTCATATATTTTATACAGGAGTTGTGGCCCCCAGACGACCTGCAAAGAAACAAAGCAAGAGCTTTGAAGCTCAAGGCAGTCAGGTACTTCCTTATCGATCAAGTTTTATACTAGAAAGACCTCCTTGGGGTGATTTTAAAATGCATGGACCCACGAGAGGCTGACAAAATCATGGTCGAATTTCACAGTGGCCTATGTGGGGGACACCATTCCTGGAAGACCACAACCCACAAAATTCTCAAAGCTGGGTACTACTGGCCCACCTTGTTCACTGATGTCCATAGAGGAGTTAGAGCCTGTGTCACATGCCAAAGATTTTCAAGAAAACAGCAGCTCAAGTCTCTGCCTTTACAGCCTGTAGTTGTTTTGGGACCTTTCCAGCAATGGGACCTAGATTTTATTGGAGAAATCCACCCTACTTCCAGTGGGCAACACAGATGGATCCTGATGCCATGGATTTATTTACTAAGTGGATCGAAGCCATCCCCACTAGGAGTGCTTCCCACAAGGTAATCATTGGGTTCCTGGAGGACCTCATCACAAGGTTCGGTCGCCCAAGTAAGATTGTCACTGATAACGCAGTCGCTTTCGGGTCTGAGCCATTAGCTAAGTTTTGTGAGCAGTTCGAGGTCAAACTGATTCACTCCACCCCATATTATCCACAGGGAAACGGTTTAGCAGAATCCTCCAACAAAATCCTAATAAGGATCATTAAATGATTATTGGAGGACAACAAAAGGGCTTGGAACTTGAAGCTGAAATTCGCTCTATGGGCTGATCGGGTGACCACAAAGAGATTTATAGGCATCTCCCCTTTCCAAATAGTCTACGGAGCAGAAGCTGTCTTCCCTTCTCAGTTGGCCATTCCTGTAGTGAAATTATTCCAGGATTATCAAGAAGAGCCCAATGACATGATCAGAAGGATTCATCAACTAGTAGAAGTTCAGCAGGCCAGAGAGCAGGTAATGGACAAAATTCAGGATCATCAGCAGAGGGTCAAGCAGGTTTTCGATAAGAAGGCCAAGAAGGAAGAATTTCGGATAGGAGACCTGGTGCTGAAATGGGATGCTCCTAAGCAAGACAAGGGCAAGCACAACAAATTTGAAGCCCTGTGGATCGGGCCTTTCAAAATATCTGAGGTTTCCTCAAATAACACATATCGGCTGTAGGATTTGGAAGGTGACGAAGTTTTCAGCAGCCCAGTAAATGGGCATTTTCTTAAAAAATGTTTTGTCTGAGCCTTCTGTGGCTCCTATGTTTTGTAAATATTGTCCTTTCTGTCTTTGTTTTTACTTTTATTAATTCGGCTTAGTAAGTGACTCCATAGCCCAACAAAAAGGCACTGGAACTGCAAAATGAGTCCGTAGAGCATCACAGGGATGACTCTATCCCCCATGGAGCCTAATGTTATCAACATTACTTATCTTCGACATCGGGATATCCAAGTTTGCAGGTTGCACGAGGAGCTCCCAAGAGCAGCGCACAGAGGAAGTCCTTTTCGGACCTAAAATCAAGCGAGCGGGAAAAATTATATTGACAACGATCCAGATTCATCCATAGGAGTAGATCGACGGTTGGCGGGAAATCGCAAAAAGAGAATTTACGTCGAGGTTAACGAAATAGATCGCGCCCATATTGAATGCAAAGAAGAACAACAGTTGTCCATCCAAAGGATGCATGGCGTGAGATCCAGTCGTGTCATCTTTTTGGCAGTCGCGAGTCCAAAGGGTGAAGGATTTATGTCATTGTTTAACCCGAACCCTGAAGCGCCGAAAGCGCCTAAGGGAGGGCCCACAATATCAGAGGAGCAGTCTCAGTTGTCCATCCAAAGGGGACACCTAGTGCGCGATTAGGCTCCCCTCCTTTTCGCTCATCACGATTTCAAAGTGCAAGAAGCAGCTCCCTCATATCCCCGATGTGTGAAGTGACGAGGGCCTCCAGGGCCTGGGGCCCATAGCGGCGTCGGGTGTATTTAGGATCGTCAGATTTGGAGGGGCGCGTGGCACCATATTAAGCCGTCTCGGCATTTCGCTCATCACGATTTCAAGAAGCAAGGATTAGCTCCTTCCCATTCGCGAACGCCAAGGGCGCCTTGGGAATAAGCACATGGTCACAGCCTGTGGTCACTTGGGAAAGAAAAGAGCTGCTCGAGAAGGGCCGAAGGCATCGTGTATGTTCACAGTAGAAATCACCGCGATCTCCAAGTGCCATTTGATCCGACCTCGGTCCTGGTTCTCGCTTGGAGTAAATGATAGGCGAGAAAGGGTGGTCGAAACCTCTCCTCATTCATTAATGAGAGGAATGGAGGGTCTGGGAAGCATTTTTCTCAAGAGGGTCCTGTTTACTCATTTTTCCAGAGAAGCCATGCTGAGTTTTCGACTAGCCGGAGGAGGTCTGCACACGCTAGCTCGATGCTTAATGGCTCAGCTACTCCCCTTACAGGAGCCATGCACAGTTAAGGTGGCGTCTGACAGGGATTATCCATCCGAATTCGGCTGAAGAGACATCATGCCTTGGATGGCTAAACATGCCTCTGTTGGGTGAATTTTCCTGAGTATATAGACTCAGTCTGTGTATTTGGTAAAGGATCAATGGTAGAGCAAAGCTCCCGATTGTAAAAGTTTTAACAGATATCCTAGCTTTGGTTATGCATCTTTATGTAAGATTTCTTGTTTAAATCTCAGACAATGCTTCTTTTCTCGTCTAAGTTTTCATATTATACTAAGAGAGTTCGTGATCGACTGATTCGCACGAATTATGGAAATTATGTTGTGATAAAGGATTTATTGTGGCATTATCGTTTTCTCTGGTTTTCTGCATTTGAACGTAAGAAGATATTTCATTTAGATATATTCTTCCATAGTTTGTTAGGAACCTGATGTTTACAACAGACCTTTGCATCTCTCTGATACAAGTCTTCCCCCTACTCACCCTTACTACAACTCACTGTCTGAAGTTACCTAAGACCTCACTTGCCCATGCATGCCTGGCCTAGTTTCGGACTTAAGACCACATCATTTGAGTTAACCTCCATTTGATCACCCCATTGAACAAAATCATGACACAAACTGATGGGCGTCGGGCTCTGCTCCTACTGCAATCCAGGGGTGACTTCTGACGCTAACAATTCCCTTCTTCCTACTCTATCTTCCTCGATATATTCTTTTCTTCCTCATCATCTACACCTATGGATTTCCATGAGTGAATGGGATGGAGGAGAAGAGGATACTTGAACCTTAATCCAACTCATTTGAGCTTCACCTTTTTAAAGTTTCATGTAAATAATTTCCCTCTAAAGAAGGAAAAATTCAAATTTTGCAGTGAATCTCGCTCTACCTATTTGAGATAAGGTGTAAGCTCTTCACACCTTCTTTGTAAATGTTGTAGGACCTTCTCTTAATGCCAAATTTTTATCCTCAAACTATATTCGGCCATCATATTGATGAGATGCCAATTTAACTAGAAAATCTCGATTTCCATCCCAAAATAAAAGCCTGGCTGGGTTGCAGGATGATGAGGGCTCATGGGAAGAAAGTCATGAAGTTGTAGGTTCAATCCTAGGCATAAATAAACCATTTTTAAATAAAAAATAACCATAGAAAAAGTAAAATGTAGAGGTGCTCACCTATTTTGGTGGCATTGTTGGTGGCTAGGGCCTCCTTGTTGTGGGCTACAACCTCACTAGTCAGCTCGCGTTGTCCCCTTCTTGTCTCGGGCAAGATTGATTGATTGTTTTCACGGTTTATCGTGCTCCATTTTGTAGGGGTTGCATTCACAGTTGGGAGGGATCTATGGACTATCAAATTGCTTTCACAGTTCGTAGGGATTGCATTCACAGTTGGGCGGGATCGATGGACTATCGAATGCATTCACAGTTCGCAGGGGTTGCATGGTTTTCCCCTTGTTATCTCGGGTGGGGTTTTAGGTTTGTCGTGGGGTTGCAGGGTTGTCTTCATGCATGATTTGTTTTTGTTTTGGTTATTTCGTATTAATATTTTTTGTTAAATATAATATTATTATTATATTTATTACATTTGCTATATTTATTATATTTGTTATTTGTTATTATATGTTGTGTTATATATAATATAATTAATATAAATATATTAATTATATTATATAACACATAATTAATATATTATTATATATTATATAATTAATATACATAAGTGGCAGGTGACATTGTTTATAGTTATAAGGTAAGGGAGGTTAAGGGTGATAATGTTAAAAGGGTAAGGGGTTATATAGTAAGGGTGATAATGTTAAAATGGTAAGGGGTTATAGTTATAGTACAAAAACAATGACGATGACAATGGAAATGATGAAAATGATGATTATGATGATGCTGATAATGAAAATGACGAGGATGATGATGATGACAATGACGAATATGACAATGATGATGATGATGATGACGACGGAAATAATGAAAATGACATTGATGATGATGACTATGATGATGAGGAGGATGATGACTATGTTGATTATGATGATGACTATGTTGATTACATTGATGATGATGTTTAGTTCTTATCTAGGGTTCCTCTTTTTTTTCCTCTCCTCTTCCCCTTGGTCCTAATTGGTCACTGGTTTGGATTTATTAGGCAATTTGAGGTGCTTGTTTGGGGCACTCTCTTATTTTACAGGAGCGGCTTTCATGGAACATGTTCTATGAATTGAAGTACTTTTTTATATGATGGTGATGACTGATTATCATGATTATGATTAAGATGATGATGATGATGATGTAGGAATTAACAAAACATTTACATCAACATTAATATACCAAGGATTAATGGAGTTTTATGATAAACAAATTCAAAGGAATCATCTTAAGGCCCTCTTAAAGAAATGGAATCATAGTTGCAACTACAAGCAACATCATCTGCAGTGAAAATGACATCATAGAACATTCAACTTTCCATTTTCCAAATAGAAAATCAAACATGCTTCCACTAAATTCAAAAACAAATTTAGGTACCTTAACTAACAATTATGAACAAATTATCCTATTACTAATGTTGAATGTGGCCTTGGGAACCCCATTTTTAAAATTGCATGATACAAATGTTGGGTTTGGTTAGTACATGGGAAGTAGATACCTTCAAATCCAATGAATGATTTCCATTAAAGCTCCAATAATATTAGGGAATAAAATAACATATGAGTCAATTTGCATAGAAAATAAATCATACCACAAGCCACCTTGGATAAAACTCTAAGAACCCAAAATGGATTTAGAATAATAAGATGCCAATATAAATCAATATTGTTTGAGTTCCCCTTAATGAAGGGGTGGTGTGATTATGAGTGAAGCCAAGGAAAATGTGGATGATGTTCCATCAGATATAATAGAGGATAGGAAGTCTCAATTCATTGTATTGTAGTGCATAGGAAGTCTCAATTCATTGTAGTGTAGTGCATAGGAAGTCTCAATTCATTGAATTTCAATTCTCATACCATAAAATTGAATTGATTATGGAATTGGGTACACCAAGTAACTACATGAAATACAATGACCAACGAGATTATAGGGTTAATGTGAATACTTTAAAAAAATATAACACAAAATCAAGGGAATTTACAAGAATAAAATAACTTTTAAACTTGAATATTCTAATTGAGAGGATGAACACATGAAGGAATACTTGAAGGAAAACTTACATGATAATGAAACATGATATAAGATTACATATAGGGTAAAAAATGGTAAGGCCATGGCCATGTAGTACTAATAGAAAATGATTTGGTTGGCATTAATCCAACGACATTACAACACATCTCAACACATCTTTACACAAAGTATCCCTTTTGAAGTTTACTTTGAATTTTAACTTGTAGCATTTATGGACATTACCTATTCAACTCATCTAGTTGTATTAACATTTTGATATGAAAAAAATACATTGACAAAGTGGTGCACTTCATCAAGCATTTACAAAATTATAGGACCATGTTGATGGAATTATGTGAAATACCTCAGAGAAATATACGGAACTCCATGACAAGCATTGCATCCAACAACGTTTTTGATATGGACAAAGGATTGATTTAAATTTAAAAAAGAGATATTCAAAAGTGCATCTTATAATATTTGGCCACATTGATACAATCCATACACTATCACTAAATAATTTCATGACAATGCCTTCAATATAGATTTCCCACCATACCTTGGGATGTATCTAGTGTTTAATATTGTATTGCTACAACCTTTCAATCCTCTAATTCTTAAGTTAAAAACCACATAACTAGAGATTCCAATAAGCATTGATTTATAGTTCAATGCATTGGCCTCTTTTGATCAAATAATTAACAAGACAATGTGACATACTCATGAAATGGATATAAACTCCTAAAAATCATAAAGGTGAGTCAATTCTTGACACAAGTAAAAGTACTTCACACTTGAGAAAGTGTAATAAAATTTTCCTCATTTATTGGATAGTGCCATTAAGTTTTCTCCTTAATTATTTTATAATATGATGGGAACCGAGACTTCTCTAAACTTGATGCAATTGGCATCATTGTGACCTAGGGGATGAATAATTTGTGCATTTTCACTCTTTTGGTCTATGTTAGGCCCATTTTGGTCTTTAATGCACCATGATTTTTGGAAGAGAGTACCAAGAGATACGATGTTTTCTTTGAGTACATTTGTTGGATCTAAAAAATTGCAGATAGGTATGATTGTGGTTTAGGCATCATGCGATTATGCATTGTAGATAAAATAAAAACCATAATATAGATAATTAGAAAACATAATTAAACTAACTTGTAGAGTTAAGGGCTTATCTTGCATTTTTGGTAGTCCATCAAATATTGGAGGGATGAAATTGTGGAATAAGTACTAATTGTGTTTTATCCAAATAAGGTTTGTACATGATAAATAGATCCGAAAGTAGATATTAATTTCTAAGAATATATATTATAAGGACCTATTTACAATAGTTGATATTTTCTCTATGCTCAGAGGCCTCATAGCAAGAATATACTTAATTGGAAACTATTTACTAACTTGTGTGAGTCAGAAGAATTAAGAGATAGATTATACATTGTTCCTAAAAGAAAAATATAGAATTTGTCTTAACTCACCACTCTTTAGTGCACTCAAATTCATAGGTTTCCACTTATTGATTCCTTGATGATATACACCATAGGGATACCATTGGCTTATTGAAAGACAATATATTTGTCATAATTATCTGGATGTGAAAGAGAATATGGTATTCAATAGATATCCTAATAATCCTTTTAGAACATAAAATTTCTTCAACAAATTCTCATGAAAAAAATTTAATTCTCATACCAAGTATTTTTAAAAACCAATCCCCTAGTGAAAAAATTGCATTGTCTCTTATTGAGGAAAATCCAGTTTCAGAGATGGTTGAATAAAACATTTTCTAGGCAATGGAATCATGGGAGAGGGGTTCCCCTATCTATAATACTGTAATGCCCATATAATTCTAAACATCACTAAGTTTCCTAAACATTTTATGAATGTAAACTGAAACAAAACTTCATAGCATGATATTGACTTTTATAACAACAACTTCAACAACTTAGATTTATCAATAAATACTAAATTCATGGCAGAATGAAATAAATACATAACTTAACAAGTACCTGGATCTGATGCTAATTTTTGTTGCCTCTTTGCCTTGCTGCTGCCTTTCTGCTCCCTGCTACACAGATCAACCCTGCCACAAACAGGAAAATAACTGCCCAAAACTACTGTCCTCCCTGCCAACTAGGAAAACTACCTAGCTCCAGGATATCTACGGATATCCTGGCCCTCCGTGCCCAAAACCTCCAGCAACTCAGTGCCTCCCCTGATCAAAATTCACAATCCAGAACACTATGTTCCTTGCTCACAGCAAGCCAACAGTCCACAAAATAACACAGGCTCACAACCAATACAACAGTCCCCAACATCCATTCCGTCCCCTCCCGTAGAATGGTGCGCACATCCCCCTCTTTCCATCCCTCCTTCCTCCCTGCCGACTCACATAGTTACTCCTTCAACCACCCTCCGTCCTCCATCCTTCATCATGAGTTAATGTTTTATCTTCTCGGGATCCATGGCTATCCCTCTCTGCATACGCTACCATTTTTATATCATTTTTCATTGATTTTTTTTAATTTTACTTCACAGGTCATTAAATGTGATCTGTAGTTTGAATTATTACTCAGTTAACCATAATTAAATTATGTTAATTAATTTTACTTTATAATCTTAAGCATGTATCCAATTAGGGTCGTTACAAATACAATGTATTATAATTCCAATGCAATTGAAAATTCATTGATCCAAGTCTTGATTAATGTTTTATGGTGAGTTGTAATTTTATTTTTGAAGTCAGACACAGAAACATTAAGAATTTGGCCTCAAGGCATAAAATCCAAACCAAGCAGTAGAATTCAGTTTTTCAAGATCTTGCAAGTACATTTTACCAAGGTTTGGGTGAGCACAATATACACAATCAATCATTCTAGTTCTTTCAAAAATTGACCATTAGTGAAAAAATTGCATTGTCTCTTACTAAGCAAAACCCTAGTATCGAAGATCATCGAATAAAACATTTTTTTGGAAATGGACTCATGGGAGAGGGCTTACCCTAGTTGTAATATGATGTCAAAATTCCAACACAATTGATGGTCCATTTCTACAATTGAAACCTCAAAAGTCTCATTTAGAGTACTATTTCAAAACAATTTTTTCCACATGTTTTGCTACAGAGATTAGTGCTCAACTACTCAAATGTTATATCTTTATTAGTACTAGTATTGCTAAAGGTATTAATAAATTTTACATAGGAAAGAGGAAAAATTTTCAAAGTTATAACCACCATATGTTCTTCTTCCATTGTCCTTTCAGTTAATTTCAATTGATTACGAATATCTTTGATTTTAACAAAAGATCTTGTGAAGAGTTAGACTTCTCCATTTTAATTGAAAATAACATAATTTTAAGAAACAATGTTCTAACTTTGTCTTAAGGTTTCATGTGTTTTCAATAGATTCCCCTAGACGAGAAATGTATCATCATCATCTTATACTTCAGAAATCATCTCACTCATTACCAAGATCTTGATTAGTTTCACATTAAAGAATAATGGACTAGGACACAAATAGTAAAACATTAAATAATCGACATAACCGAATATATCTATAGGGTTTTCCATTTCAACAAAGAAAGGTTTGATTGGTCCCTTTTACCAAGTGAACCTATAATTTTTAGGAAAGGACATTTTTCCATGTCGATGTTTTGGCACTAGAAGGAGGGTGATGGAAAGTTGTGGGGTGATGAGAAGCTACCTTGTGTAGAGATGCATTATGTTTTCACTCTATTTTTATGGCTCTAACACAAATCCATGCATGGGAGGCCAATACCATATTGGGTTTTCAAGGGCCTTTCCATGACCTCCCAAGAAAGGTAGAAGAATTGTTAATGACGTTTAATATTGAAGGAAACACAATTGAATTTGAGCATATTAGGAAGTATGAATGCACATTGTCATTGCTCAATATTATTTATGAAAATGTGGTTTGCAAATTGTTTCCATTCACTTTTAAAGGAAAATTATTGGACTAATATTATGTCTTATCAATTTTCACCATTGAAAACTAGTCTCAATTCAAAAAAATATTTGAAAATTCTTATGACGAAACTTATCAAGTGGTTGAAATGTGGTAGAAATTTGTTGGAATACACGTAGAAGATAGAATCCATATGAAAATTCAACACACAACTCTGTCAAATGTTTCATTTCCTTCATGATAACCATGCCTCTACCTAAAATAATTTGTGTAATGTGCATGCCCTTCCAAAAACCATTGTTATTTTCATTTTGCAAAAGGGAATAACCAACTCAAATGAAGCTTGTGAAGAAGCAAAAATCCTTGAGAAATATTTGAAGAAGTGCCCTTTGACCTTAACTCATTTTATTGATTCCAATGACATAACTCATGACAAAGAAAAATCATTGGAATAAGAAACTGTGGAATTGGAAAATCAGGTTAAGGAAATTTGTTATAGGTATGTGCTCTTACAAGATGAAATTAATGAGCAAAAGGTTACACAGAAAAACAAAATATTGTGTTGTAAACGCAAATCACAGACTTTTTTGAAGGTGAAAAGAGGACTTATTATAAATATAAATTTAATTGATGAATTTTGTCATCTTTACCAAGCATACATGTGTATGGTGAATGTCTTACATCAAGCATTTGTTGTTTGAATTATAGTTCTACAATTCTAGAAAGAAAATATCGGACAAATTCACATAAATTGTTTAATGAATAGAATGTAGTGCTTGCATTTAATGATTTTCCTTTTGAAAAATATGAAGTATATTTGAATCTACACATTAAAATGTTGAGTGATTGTAAATTAAATACAATGAGTTGATTCCCAAGAAAAATTCCTCAAAACAAGAAAGTTCAAGTTTTCTTGCTAAGTGAAGTGGTCTACCCAAGTTCATTTGAAAATAATGATTTTGCAAGAGGTAAGAAAAAGAAGTCTCCAATACTAGAAATAGGGGATTTTACCATTGCTTGCAAATTTGAGTTTGCATCCACATAGTGTGGAACCTTATCATTGAGACTCGTGTGGATTTTTGTTGGATCACCTCATAGGAGAATGTTATTTCCAAAACCATGCCCTTTTTGGCATGTAAAGAAACTTGCCAAATTTGGTGGGAACTATAACTATGTTATGAGTAAGGAACTGGAGGGGCTCATGGAAAGCGTCTAATTGGCCCTTGGTATGGAGACAAGCAACCTTATGTTGCAAAATTATGCCATTTACTGTTGGATTACTGAGAGGGGGGGTTAATCAATAATAGAGCAATTTAATCCCTTTTATCCATATAATCTAAGTGCTATATCAATGAAGAATTATTATCCAATAACTGCAGAGTAAATAAGCAATGAACAAATGAACAATCATACACATACACAGTACACCAGTGTTTTACATGGAAACCCAAATCGGGAGAAAACCACGGAATGCTTTTTCTTATATGTCTTGAA